>JAQZBX010079640.1:0-13950 GCA_029593785.1 Cabassous unicinctus | reverse complement strand
GCTCCTCCCCCCATCCTGAGTGGACTTGGAAGGTGATGTCCACTCCACCTCCAAGTGAGAGAGGGCTTATATTCCATGGATATAGTGGATGGGATTATCTTGCCTTCAGCTGCAGGCCCTCTCCATTCCCTGAGATGGCTGTTGCCCATCGTCGTCTCCTCGCCAGGTTACTTGGATGAGTCCATTGAGCTGTAGGGTCTGGTTTCTCTTCAAATCGCACAAATCTTTCGCCTTTTAATCCCCTTTTGATCAAATAAACAGCTTTTTGTTTTTGTTGGTTTTTCCTCTTGTTAATTTTTATACTATGTTTATTTAGCTCCACTCTAACCTTTTTTGTTTCCTTCAATCCACTTTAGTTTGTCCTTCTTTTTCTGTTTTCTCCAGGTATTGAGTTATGTCTTTGATTTTAAATCTTTCTTCTTTATATGTAAGCATTGAAATATATAAACTTCACCCTCATCACTGCCTTTGTTGCATATTACAGAATTTGGCATGTTTTTATTCATTCACCTTAAGTTAACTCTTAATATCAACTGTGGTGCAATTTTTAAAAAAGAATGTGTTGTTCAATTTTCCCATGCATGTGAATTTTCCTGCTTCCTCTGTTATTGATTCTAGTGTCAATTCATTGTGGCTTGAGAAGGTATAAATATGTGTATACTTTATTTAAAAATTTATTGGGACATATTTTGTGACTTAACATGTAGTCTATCCTGGGAAATGATCCATGTGCGCTAGTTAAGAATGTGTATTCTGCTTTCTGCATGTGAATTATTCTATATATGTCTCTTAGGTCTAGGTGGTTTATGTCCCCATTCAAGTATTCAGTTTCCATATTGATCTTCTTTTTAGATGTTCTATCAATTATTGAAACTGTTGTATTGAAGACCCCTACTATTCCTGTAGAAAATCTATTTCTCCTTTCAAATCTGTCAATATTTGCTTTGTGTAGTTTAGGAAGCAGATCTTGGTTGAATATATAGTCAAAATTGCTTAGTTATCTTCTTGAATTGATGCCTTTTTAGTTTACACAGTCCTTCTTTGTCCCTTGCAATATATTTTTTATTAGGGCAGTCATGGTTTACAAAAAAATCATGCAGAAAATAGTGTTCTATATAATGCTCCCCCAACACAAATAGTTTTACATGTTATTAATATTAACACAGTCCCTTAGTAAAGTATCTTTGGTACAAATCATGAAAAATATTAGTATAATTATTCTATTAACTGTAATCCATAGTTATACATAGTCTATCTACACAAAACAACTCCTAAACCCTCCACCATTTTGTTGTACTTATCACCAAATATATCTTTATATATTATATATTTAAAACCATGTGTTATCATTACTATTTATTCATTTAAATTTTAGAGTCTGTGAGAAATAAAAAGTGGAGTTACATACCAATAATACAATACAATGCTACTGATGTTTATAATTATCCAAATGGTTACCTTTATTGAAGGTATGTATTTCTCATGCCACTTCAATCTACTGTATAGTGCTTTCAGTCTTAAGAATGCCCTTTAGCATTGCTTCTATGGCAGGGGTCATGATGATGAACTCCCTCAACTTTTGATAACATCCTCCCATTTTTGAAAGACATTCTAGCAAGATATAAAATATTTGGTTGAAAATTATTTTCATTTAATACTTTAAATATTTTCTTCCACTACCTTCTTGCTTCCATGGGTTCTGATGTGAAATAATTACTTAATTTCACTGCAGATCCCTTATACATAGCTCATTATTTTTCTTTTGGACTTTTCAGAACTCTTCTCAAATCCTTATCTTTCAAGAGTTTAACACAATGTGTCTGGGCCTGGTTCTTTTTGAGTATCATGCTTAGGAGTCAGTGGAATCCTTGAATGTGTATATAAAGGTGCTTTGTAAAAATTGGCACGTTTTGTGGCATTTTATCTTTTAATATTCTGTCTGTTCCTTTTAATTCTGGGAACGCCATAAAGTGAATAGTGGTATGCATGATATTATACCACAATTGTCCTACTTTCTGTTAATGTTTTTTCATTCTTTTTTCTTTCTGATCCTAAGTTTGAATCATTTTAATTGTCTTGGGACTCGGTGATTCTTTTTTCTACCATCTCTATCTGCTATTGAATCCCTCTGGGAATTTATTACTACAGTTGTTGTGGCCTTCAAATTCTATATTTATGTTTGTTCCTTCTTATAAATTCTGCTTCTTTATTAGATCTCTCATTTTGTTTATTCATCATTTTCCTTGTATCCTTTAGTTTTTTCTCTGTATTTTATTTTAGAATTTTTAAGAACATTTTTAAAATCTTGGCTGGTATGAGTAATGTGTTATCTTTTTGGTTGACTTTCTCTAATATTTTATATTTATCCTTTAGATAGGCTATAATTTCCTGTTTTGCTTTTTGACTTGTAATCATTTTTTTCACATTCTACATTTGAATATTTTAAGTGGTACCTCTGGAATTTATTCCTTGATTTGACTGTTCTTTAAGTTTGTATCCAACAAGTAATATGATACAGATTTCCTTTCATGTCAGAAGGGAAACAAAACAAACAAACCACTGCAAATAAACAACTTTCATACCTTCAATAAATGTAACCATTAGCTGGTGGTCTCCTTCAGAGTTATCTTTCCTTTCAAGAGGATCAGCCTGAGGAGAAAACATGATGCCTTCTCAGATTTCTGAGTCTGTATCTTGTCTTAGACATGTGCTCATGTCCTTAGGAATTCCCCTGTTTTCAGGAATCAGACATCCCATCTTACCTACATGAAATAGATTCCTCCCCTCACAATGAATGCCTTTAGGGGGTATCTTTTGCCCAGTGGAACTACAGTTTGATTGACTTTTATACTGCTTTATCCCTGTGCAAGCTGATTCTGCCTGAATGGCATTTGGAGGGAAAGACAGAAGTGAGAGCCCTTGTTCAATACTTCAGAATGCCACCCCATAGAGTGGCACCATAATACATGCACCTCAGTCTATATATAGTTGAGTAATTCTCTCTGGAACATGTTCAGGCATCCACAATGAGAGCACAGGCCACTTCCACACCATGCCATACAGGGAGTGATGGACACCAGAAAAGTTACCACCAGCTTCTACTACCATTTTTTAAGTGCTAATTGCATGACTCAGTGCTCACTCAATTACTGCATCTGCTTTTTGTATTCCAGAGCTCTGTGGGAAGTAGATGCTGTCAGTTTTTGATACTTTATTTAAGTTTCATGGGTGAATGGTAGGTTGGAGCTTCTTACTTTGTGATCTTGTTTGCCTGCTCAATATATATGTTTTGAGAGAATATCTGTCAAGCAACAAAGATTGTCTAGCTCTCTATAGATCAGTAAAAACAATTACTTAATTTCCTGATATTGGTACTTTATTCATTCTCTTTTATTATTTATTTACTAAGTAGAGTTAATAAATTTGGTTGACGTGCTGAAAGAAAACCTTTTGTTTTTGTCACTTTTTCCTTTTGGTTCTCTAATTTGTATATCATTGATTTCTACTTCTTTATTAGTTTTCCCTTTTACTTCTTTAGTATAAAATTGCTCCTCTTTCCTGTTTTTTTGAGTTGGAATTGCAGGTCATTTTTTTAAAAAACATATTCTTCCTTTCTAGTATAAACATTTACAATTTAAAAATTTTCTGTATGTACTTTTTATTTCTATTCCATCTCTTCTGCTGTCATTCAATTTCAAATTAAAAAATAGTGGTAATTTATTTTGATTCACACAGTTAAATCATATGCTTTTACTTTGCTAAACAGTTGTTGTTAATATCTAATTTAATGCCATTGTGGTCTGAAAACACACTCTACTAAATAAAATCCCTATAATTCACTGATACTTCTTTAATGGCTTAGTATGTAGTCCTTCTTGATATATTCTAAAAAGAAATGGTTAATTGAAATCAAAGTTATATTCTCTTACATACTTGTAAAATAGAGAAATGAACACATCTGTCAACTAAGTATGGTGATTATTATGCTCAAATTAAGTTATGATTTTCTTGGTATTTTTCCATTATAACAAATGTGCAAATGATGTGTAGTTTCATATAAAACTCAACAAAACCTTTCTTTTGAAAGTGTGATTTAACTTCATTATTAAACAAATAAGACTGAAAACTTATGTCCAAAGGAACTTATACAAGAGTTTCCATCAGCTTTTTTCTTAGAAACTAAAATTTGGATAGGGCACAAATGTCCATCAATGGAAAATTGATAAAGTTGGAAATATTTACAAAATTTAAGATTATTCAAAATTTAAAATGAGCAGGCTACTGTAAAACTTAGCATTGGTGAATCACATAAACATCAATTTCAATTTGAAAGAGGAGCCTTGCACAAAAGATTAAAAGATGGAACAATTAATACAGTAGTGAAGCAGGTTAGTAAAGGATATGAGGGAATGTGGCTGGCCAGAATGAAACAATAACAGCTGGGACACCACTGTTCAGAACATAGCCATGTTCTCCACCCCAAAATACCCTGAGGGAAGGCAGATGCTTGAAAACAAAGCTATAACCATTACAGCTAAAATACTTGCCAAGACCTTTGTCATGAAGTCCCATTTGAAACTCCCAAGCTCAAAAGAAGTCACAGATAACTCCTAACACAAATGCCATCTTATTGTTTCCCTGAAAACTAACAGGTGAAGCTAAAAAGGCAATCAATCAAGAGAGCAAATAGCAGAGATCCCTCCTTAATATTAGGAAGGGTGAGGAGGAAAGGCATTAAAAATACCTATCCCAGGGCTCCACATTGTGTGTCTTACCTTGTAGCACCCCCACACCCATGTGTTGGGTGTGAACTATCTCTTTTCTCTCATTTCTCAATATACTCTTTTTACTGGATTCCCCTGATACTGGCACACCTCTGAATTCTTTCTTGCAATGAAGACAAGAACCTAGAAACTCATAACACAGAGTGTTTTGCTAACATAATTTGGTGAGCAATACAGGAGACAAAAAAACAAGTAATGCTCCTGATACCTGACCAAGACTGGTAAGTCTAGGTTTTAATTAGAGCCTGTGTATGCCCTCTTTTGTCTTATTAGTGAGACCCCCCCATACTCCCAACCTTGGTAGTGCCCAGAGGTTGTTCCTTCCTCAATCCCCTGAGACTCTTGTCAATCCATTATCTCTGGAACCTCCAAGGAGGTTTGCCTGCAAGCTGCAGAGCAGTCTAGAGCTTCTTAATGTGCTTCTGAATGTTGGTTTAACTGCAAAATTCAGTCTGGCTGTGACCATAAAATGAGATCTGTTTCATAACCACTTCCTTAGACCTTTGCAAAAGAAGGCCAAAGGCAGGGTCCCTAGCCAGTTCCTTTCATAAGAAGAAGGCTGGCTTGGTAGCTTCAGTCTGAGAACAGGACCCAGATGTCTTCTTAGACCTATTAGGTTCTGGAAACACACAGAGAAAGAGACATCTGATCCCTGGGACATTGAAACAGCAAGCAGGGCTCCCAGTCCAGCCAGGACACTGAGCAATTTCCATTCAGTCATGTCTAGGAGTGAGACACCACTAAGATTAACCAACACATTTATCCTCCCTTAGAATAATGGGTGGTCTCTCCAGCATTCCAGCAGACTTCCCATTGGGGTGCCTTCTCAGGAACTTGGACAACCTAGCTACTGATGGTCTAAAAAGGAAGAGACTAATATTTCCTGCCATACCCGATGAATGCAGTATAAATTAGAAGACATCTAAGAGTGGTCTCTGTATGGGACCCTGAATTCAAGTAAACCTCCTGTGTAACAGGGAAGGAGGGGACAGGCAGATCTGATGGCCAGAGACCATGTGGTCACATTTCTACTCAAAGGGATTAGGAAATATACTACCAAATCAGTCAATTAAAATAAGCTCAGGGTAATTGCTCAGAGGCAGGACAAAAACCAAGCCTTACTTCAAGGAAAGCTGGTAGAGGCAATGAAAAAATACCCTCTGGTACATTTTGCCTCTAGAGAAGAACAGATCTTCTGGGAACTCACTTTATTAGCCAGTCTGCCTCAGATAGACATAGGAAGCTGCAAAAACTTTCCCTCGGTCCCCAAACTTCCATGAAATCCCTTTTAGAAACAGCCTTCACAGTTTTCAACAATTGAGACCACACCACTGAAGAGAAATATGAGTGGCAGGCCCAAGGCACAGGGACAGGCTCACCTTTTAGCTACCAACATTGAAGGCACCCTCAGGGCCACCTGAATCCAGGCTCCACTTCAGCAGGAACCTGTTTCAAGTATGAGGAGTTGAGCTTCTGGACCCAAACTTCCTCACTGTCAGGACCTGCCAAGGTCTTACCCCAGGGAAGGATGGATGGGGTCAAAGCCAGAAGTGGCTCTCTAGTCAACACTGAGAACCATCAACCAGAAGGAGCCTCAAGTAACCTGTGATGTGGCAGGTAATACTGTCCATTTTTTAATTAACATGGGAGTCACTTACTCAGCCTTGGCCTGCCATTCCAGAACTCTGTAGTCTCGGTTAGGCATAAATATGGGGAATGAAAGTGGAATCAAGGTCTAGGCTGTTTAAAACTCTCTCCTGTAGAATGAGAAACCATCCCATAAGCCATCAATTAAGCAGTGTTCCCTCAAGGAGGATGTTGTTAAAGTCCTCCAGCCAATGGCTAAAATTTCTTTGAGGGTTATGAAGTAGATAAATAATTGGAGAAATAGACCATATTTATGGCATGGAAGATGCAATATTATAAAATGTTTGTTATACTAATTTATTAAATGACATCTGTATAAAAACCCTTTAGATTTTCTACAGAAAAAATTGACCATTTGGCCCTAAGTTACCAATGAAATCCAAATAGCATAGACACTACTAAGGAAGAAAAATTTAAAAGGATTTTCTTAACAAATATTGTGTCTTGGTATGAAATAATAGTCAGTAAACATTGTGGCATGGGACAAAAAAACACAAGTAAAAAATATAAAAAAATAGAGGAAGCATATATGAATACTCAACAGATGGCAGATACAGCATGGTACTGCAGTGGAAATAGCATTACTATCCCCAATCTATAAAAATCACCTTTAAGTAGATCAAATGATAAAAGATGAAGACTAATATTTTAATAATTTTGAATATATTTTCACAGCCTACATCATAATCCTCATTTTCCCTTCCTATTCATTTATATTCAAAGTCCCTGCTACATTGTCATGCTATATATCAATGGAGTAATGGAATACTCTCTTCTTACAGAGGAATACTAAAATCTTAAGAATAATTGAATCTACCTGAAAAATACTCTTTTAAATTTAAGAATTTGTATAGCCAGCACAAAGGGCATGAAAGAGACAAATTTTTGCTTGCTTGCTAATGAGTTAATGCTTCAAAAGTAAATTCAGCATTTAAAGTCACAAAGTTGATTACCTATAACCAAAAGGAAATATTAGTTTTACATGTTTTTTTTTAATCCTTTAAAATTGCCTCACTCCATATATTCCAGTTCCAAGAATTACTGTTTAGTTTACTTTGTCCTCTGTGGGAAAATAATTTTGTTGTCCCTATAATTCTGGAAAATGTCTAACCCTTGTTAACTGCTCAATAATTAAGAAGCAGCTCCTGGTGAGATTTTGGAGCTGAAGATTTTGTGCCCAATCATAGACAAGAAGGGAATATAGGACCAGAGTAGAACTCACAAGCTGCATTTTACCAATCCATTTATTTTCTGGTTTCTAGCAGGGTGGGTGGCAGTGATGTTTTTAAACTTGGACACAAAAAACAAATAAACTTGCAGGTATGACTGTAACATGTAAATATGAACAGTTGGAAAATAAAGATTTGTGGACAATCTTCAATGCTCTTGAAATAGGAGCAGTAGGACCTGTGTTCCTGTGTACATCAAGTGACTGAAATACAACCATGTTCCATCCATCAGTCAATCTAGTGAAGATTAATACACATGTTAATGCCATATCTCTCTTTAAAACCTTCATCAGACTTTTGTTCAAGATAATTAACCTTATGCCTTATCCTGATGAAGACACCATAAAAAATAGTCATGAATTACAAATTTTATGATCATCAGTGAAAAGGGTACTAATGAATTGATATTTGTACAAATTGGAAGACAAAACGTGAAAATATTGTCTATTGAACATGAAAATAAGCATGAGGTATATATGGAAGCAGAAAGCAGGATTAACACTTTTGGACATCTTAACATTCAAAAATATGGACCTTTGGCAGAAGAAATAAACATGTAAAGCTTAGACCTGATATGCTGATTTAGATTTTGCTGGGCCTTGTCACATTAACACCAGCAGTGCTTGAGCAGGATGCCTGTGCAGGCGTTAAAATGCCTGAGAGTATTTCTCTGTTGAAATAGAAACTAAGAGTATTGTTAAGGGAAATCATGGACAGCTTTTGTGGATTAATGCCTGAGAGAAATGTCCTGTTACAAGGTCTTGAGGCCAATGCAAATTGTGGTTACCTCCATGCCACCTTCTCATTAAACAAACACCAGCATTTTAGCTCCAACTTAGAGATCCTAAGCATCTATCATTTGGCTTACTCATGATTGTAAACAAACATTTTAAGACTGAAAACCATGGGGAAAAAATTCAGATATTGAATAAGAAAGAAATAAACAAATACTTTTTAATGAATCCAGATGCACTGGGACAATAAAGGAGACAGTGGGACATTGTAAAACCTGGAATTAATTATATTCTAAGAGAAAAGGTATGGTTTTTCCTTCTGTATTTTGTGATCAGAAAATAAATGACAGACTTAGAAATGTCAGAGAACTAAGGGAAATTTTATACATGTATATGCATAATTTTAAGCATTGAAAAGATTGTTTAGGATTGAGTGGGATTTAAAGATCATTTCCCGTAATATAGAATTAAAATACAAATATGTAGAAATATGTAATTAATAAATGATTGTCCCAATATAGAGATAACAATGAAGTTGGTGATTTAAAATTTATAGGAAAAAAATCTACATAAATTTATGCTGGTTAGAAATCCCTTAGTTTCTTGGCTGACCTAGCCCAATTTGTGAGGGGAACACTAGTCAAAAAAAAAAAAGAAAAAATGCTTAGATAAATCAGTATAGAACTTCAGAAATCCATAAAATATAATATAAAATTATAGAGAGGGAAACAAATGGATATAGAACATTTAGAATTTTTATCACAATGCTGGGAATTAGAAATCAATGGATCTATATAATCAAATATATTCATGATAATAACTTGGACAATAAATCCACATATAAATCTAAATATAAATTGAAATATAAGTCAGGAGGTGGTACAAAATAAAGGGCATAATCCCACATGAAATGATACAGAAGTTTATCTGTAAATATAAATAGCTTTATATGTATATAATTGATATAAATATAAATAAATCTGTTAATGAATACAAAATTGAACAATTTTGTTTTTCCAAAGAAACAGCTGTGTCAGAAACCCAGGTAGTACCAAATTATATTGAAAGAAACATGATGGATTCTTCAATTTTTGAAAATAAAAGGATATATCTCAGTCATTGGACAAATAAGGATTCATTTCAGAATTTTCTCAGTATTATTTTTGATGATAGACTGGTGATATTCATACATTATTTTTTTATTCTGAATAATAGAAATTGAGCATAATAAACACAGTTTTTCTGTTTACCATTTGCAGGAGATACCTGATGTTATATGAGGATTAGGTTCTTAACACTGAAAATTTTCAAGATAGGGATTCTTCATGGGATTCAACGGTAAAATATAAAGTGATAAATTATGTTAACCATCAGAATGCTGGCTCAGATATGAGAATCAGGAAAATAAAACTCATTACATATTGAGAGAATAAGGTTTTTTTTTTAATGTTTTGGAGGGGAAAGTGTTTCATATAATATATGAATATGTAGTATTATGCATGCAAGGTTCAATTTCATTTTTTTTTTTTTTTGCTACATCTCAGTCCACTCTGGACCTATTCTACATTAGGCATAGAGCTTGTATGTGCTTGACATGCACCTTTTCAGACAGAAAAAAGAGAGAGACTAAGGTTCCAAAGACATTCTGTGTTTAGCGCCAGGTTTTTGCATGCTCTACTTTTCAATGAAGGAAGTAACTTTAGCGTGGATCTCAGTGCTGTATCCTTATGTTGTGTATGTAATATTGCAGTTGTGTCTCAAGTCTAATCACTTTATTGCTTGGTGAAGATGTTTGTATAAAGGTGAATGCTAAGATAAAGTTTGACTTGATTTCTCTAAATCAAAACATGAAATAATCTCTTCCTGAGTGTCAGTATCCTGTCCCTTGAATTTCTCTCAATTGTACAGACAGCCATTAAAGCAGTCATCTGTGTTTATCTCCACATGACATCATTCTTGGCTTTTAGCTTAAAATCATCCTAAACATTATCCAAAGTATTCGAACAAAGTGGAAAACATGGTCCAGAAGAATGTGTGAATGACATAAAGGCATGGAGTTGCAATAATAGGACACATGTGTATAGCTCATTATCACTTATGCATAAACAAAGATATATATACAGGCAAAAGGGGCCATATTTTACAGGGATAAATTCAAATTTAACATCATATATTAACTATAAATTAAACTTTTTTCAAATATTTTTCAGAATTTTAAAATCAAGAAACTGCTGCCAATTAAATCAATATGTCTGTGGAACATACTTTGTAGAGCAGTGTTAATCTCTCTGTTCCACAGACTATAGATGATGGAGTTTATGAGTGAGGACACCATGTTGTAGAACATGGCCATGAGGAGATTACTAAAAGATGATTTATTTTTAGTGGGACTAAAGAGTGCAGTAAATAAGAAATTACAAACAAACAGATAATTGACAACAGTGGAGGACAGGTTGATAGGGCTTTGTTATGGGCTTTCACAGAATGCATCTGAAGCATCATTGAAAATATATCAATATAGGACTTAATCAAAAAGGCAGAACATATTAAGACAATGCAAGCACTTATAGCTGCACACATAAACTCAAAAAACTGAACATCTGAAGAAGAGATCCTCAAAATTTGAGGTACATCACAGAAACACTGACAGATCATATTTGACTTTGTGAATGGAAACCTGAAAATGATATCTTTGTGCTTAGTAGAAAACACCAACCCACTTGTCCATAAGCCACAGACATGGGGTGATGGTGAGCCCATAGTGCAGAGGGTGGCAAAGAGCAACATAGTGATCATAGGACATCACCACAAGGAAGGCCAGCTGTGTAGCTACAAATAAGATAAACAGGAAAATCTGAGCAACAGATGCTGGGAGAGGAATCAATTTACTGCCTGTCAGAGAATTTACAATCAATTTGTGAACAGTTACTAAAATACAGCAAACATCACTGAGGGATAAATTGCCAATAAAGTAGTAGATTAGAGACTGCAGATGAGGGTTAGTTACAATGACAGTAACAGAAGATTCCCAGTCAGGGCTCCCAGATAAATTAACAAGAACAGCAGACTTTGCAAGACTTAGAGCTCTAGAGAAGTTGAGATATCAATGAGGATGAATTCTGTGAAAATGATGAGGTTGTTCATGTCTTCTAAGATGTTTTAATATGTTGTCAAAATATAAAATTAAGAATATGGTAAAAGCAAAATGGAGGCAATCTACATCACTATCAAATATAATGCCATCACTGGTGCGAATGCATGACATAAAGGAAATGCACAAAAGACAGTATTTTGAAATCAAAGAATGCATGCATTTCTCAGTTCATTTTCTTTTCTAACTCTACTGATATATTATTTCAACATTAATAGGATCAGAGAATCTAACTTAAGTGTTTTTTTTTAAATAAAATCAAGTTTTTTTCAGATTTTGAGTCATATTTATAGTATTTCAGTATAATAAATTTTGTAAATATTGAATCACATCTGGAGATTTTTTTTTATTCTCTTCAACAAATAATCATCCCAGATATACTCAAGAGAAGAAATTCTATATCAGTCCATTTGTTTGACCACTCTATAGCTATTGCTGGTTCTATTCCTATACAATGTCTAGGATAATTAGATATTTTCCTCTTTTTTTTGTCAGATATCTTAGATACTGTTTCTGTAACAAAATTAATGAATTGTCTGAAGTTTCTCTGAGAATGAATTGAATCCAAATGAGATCACAAAGATTATGTCTCACTTCTCTTTCATTTAAGTTGTTCTATAAGACAGGCATGTGAGCTCTTTCTTTCCTACTTTGCATCATGTCCATAAAGTATTTGCTTCGATTGTGTCTAATCAATTCTATTTTTTCTGTCACAATGTGTAACAAGAGTTCTCTTTCTGTCTCTAATTTACCTTCTTACCTGCACACGGTATCTAAGAATAACTACCACCTGGCATTACTCTTCCTCAAAACACCATTAATTACATCAGGCATGATCAATATTTGATGATGAACTGAAATCCTGTACAGATATCTTGTGTACATGTGTTTCTAGATTTTACTGCAATATTCTCATTGAAAATAGCTAGTGTAACCACAACTATTTTGTTTGTGCTTGACGTGAAACATTCTAAATCATAAGTAAAAACTGTTTCAGTCTTGTATTTCTATTCTTAAACTAATTATCTTGATACAGCTCATTTCAGAACTATTTACTTTTTATATGTTGAAACCTTAGAAGAGAGGTGATAATATAAAATTTTAGAATTTGTATTTTTATTAACTTTATGTATGTATAATTCACTTGAATTTACAGAAATACTATACAATTTGGGAAGCATTTTGCAAGGATAATAATAATAATAATATTTATTTACTTTGATTATATTAACATGGATTTCTAATGTTTTTGAAAAATATTACATGCAAATTGATTTTCTTTAATAACTTTTAAATTATGCATGTTTCTTCTATCATCCTAATTTCTTATGAAGTAGAGAAGTGCTTTAGCTGAGAATTTTATTAAATATAAAAGAATTACTCATGAATATGTCCACAATATTGACATAAGGTTGGTAAAATATTAGACATAAACAAAATTCTTGATGACTTTCTAATTTTCCTAATCAAAACCACATATTATTATTAATTTTTAGGAGTCTCATTCTTCCCCTCTGCAGGTTGCATCTTTCTCCTTGATTTGTACAAAATTTTAATTTCTCTATGTTAAACTTCCCATACAGCTTCTACTTCAGAGTGCACATGACGGTTCAATGGTGTAACTTTGGGCATTAGTGTAGGTCTTACCCTTGCTCCTTATTATTTCAGAGATATTTAGAAATTATTTACTTTAACATTTTAAAATCTGGGTAAATAAACATAATAAATGTTTTTTTTGTAATGCAAGAATTGTTGAACACATGACATACAATAATAAATTAAAAATCTACATAGAATATATCTATTTTATGACATCCAGCAAATGAATATAAGAAATTGTTCATGGTAAAACTCCACTGGTTAACTTGATATTTCCATGTATGTTTATAGGATTATTTTTGCTTATGCACACTGATTGCTATGGAAATTCACTGTTGTTTCTGAATTATTCAGGTGTCCTTTAAAAGCTAGTTAAGGTTATATTTCATTCTTAGTGTTTGCACTAGCTAAGTTTCTTGGTTATTTCTGTACTATTATGTTTTCAATATTTTAAATTCGTTCTTCAAAGCACATACATATCATATGGGACCATTTTAAAAACTAATCACCAAAAATAAAGCCAGAATCAGAAACATTTAGACATATTATGAGTATGTATTTATAATATGGGGCATAAATAATTAAATATAGTAATGATATTTAGACATATCACAGCTATATCAGTGTATTTTTCATTAGCCATTATAAAGACATGCATGAATTAAAACATACAGCTCTAATTGAGAAATAAGGAAACTCATTGTAACCATTGGGGAATTAAATGTAATTATGAATTCCAAAAATATAATTGGATCATGCCTGTAATCTGATCTCTTAATCTGGGCATGATTGAATTATGATTAGGG
>JAQZBX010079639.1:0-13953 GCA_029593785.1 Cabassous unicinctus | reverse complement strand
GACCTCGTACGTGGGAAGCAGGCGCTCAACCACAGAGCCACACTGACTCCCTTTAGTCTGCTCTTTTGAGAGCTGAGAGAAGTAGGGTCCTGAAGGAGGAGAAAGAATTTGCTCAGTTTATCCCTTCATGGCTTTTAACTTCTTCACTCTGCATGCCACCTTAAGCAATTAACTTTTCTGGTTTCTTATAGGATTATTTCTAACAGCTTGGTACAGATGTGTGGGACCCTCAGCAAAGTAGGTCTGCAAGCCTCAAGCTGTGAAGTTTCTTTACAATGGATCTGTAAGAAGGCCAGACTTTGATGGATGGCCACTGTGTCCTGATCTTCAAATCTGCCATATAGCTCCCTAAAAAGGGGGAGCTGGCCACTGAGAGCTGGGACAGCCATGAATACGTATGAAACCAGAGTCTTTCATGATATGATATTAGATGTAAGATTAATGCAGCCTCCCAGGAATCTATTCTTTACTGCTGGATTCTTTTTTAGATTATTTAGATATTATGTTAATGATTTAAAGGCAATATCTAGGCAAATTTGTGAAATAGGTGATGTTTGATTTTAGTATTTCTCATTCTAGTAACTGTTGCTGCCTCCCTCATCCCTACCCCCACCACCTCTGTCAAAATATTCCTTTTCTGTTATAATCTCAAGTAAGCTGATGAAATCTGTTCAAATAGATACTATTGCTAATGTAATAGATGGTTCTCATGTGTACCACTGGGTTACCCTGTTTCTTCTCCCAGATAATATATTTTAATTCATACAGTGGCCCTGTGCAGATAAAGCTTTACCCTAAAGAATAATGCTAATGGTGAGAATATAAATTGTGGGAAGTGAGGGCAAGGAAGTGCTTTCCAGTTTTCAGCTCTTTATATCATAGAGACCTGGCCTTTATTGAATTTTTTTTTCCATATGCATAATTGTGGTTGAATAAACCAGTGTGAGCATATTTTTTCCATGTTGTGAATGTGTGATTTGCATATTAATTCCATCACAGTGGTCAATCTTGTAAAGCATTTTCATAGAGGGAAGTTTACAGAAGCAGTTTACATGGTTGGGCCCCTGTTGGGGATTGAATTATGTCCCCCACTAAAGGCATGTTCCGGTCCCAGACTCTGGTCCTGTGAGTGTGAACCTGTTTGTAAATAAGGCCCTTGAAGATGTTATAGTTAAGGTGTGCCCAAACTGGATGAGGGTGGCCTTAATCCAATATGGCTGAAGTCCTTATAAGTGAAGGAAATTGGACACAGAAGAAAAAGCCAGAAGGAGCAGCCAGAAGCCAGAAGTCAACAGAAACCAGAAGGGAAAGAAGACATTGCCATGTGCATTGCCATATGACAGAAAAGCCAAGGAACCCCAAACATTGCTGACCAGCCAGAAGATTCTGACCTGGAAGAAAGCAAACCTTCTAGTCTTCCAACCAACAACCTGTTGTTAAGCCCATCCATTCTATGGCAGTTGTTTTAGCAGGCTGGAAACTAAAACAGCCCTGAAATTATTTTAGGTTCTGATGCCTGAAAAATGAGAATGGCTTTATTATTTCTCCTTAATACGGTTTGGACCTAGACAAGGAGGGAAGGTAATGTTTAAGGATCTAGGAGGGGACAATAATCCTGAAATGCTAATGACACTGGATTGTAATCTGATTATTTGTCTTTCTCTTCCATAGTTCTTTTAGTGTATGGATTGTATCTTATCTACCACTATATCTCAATATCTCAAGCATCTATGATAGTGCCTGTATTCAGTGAATATTAGATAAATGAATGAATGAACAAAAAATAAGAATTTTTAAATTCCTATTCTAGTTGTCTTAGCTCAAATTGGTTAGAGGGATTAAAGGCAAGAAAAATGGTATATCCTAATTTTCCCTAACCTACTCATATGAGCACTCAAGTACTGATTGTAAAGAGACAAAGGACCAGTTTAATCTGGATGGAATACTCATAGAAGAAAGTAATGGAAACAGGTTCCTATTCTCTATCATCTCTTACCTTTGGCTCTATAGTAAAATATTCTTACATTGTGGTGGGAGTGGGAGGGTTGGGGTTGTCCCTTGGTGATGATGGTGGTGACTCCCAGTTGGTTAAAGATGTAGTGATAGTGGTTCCTCTTGGGCCATGTATTGGCTGCTACAGGATGGACAATCTCATTTATTTATTTGAAAAGAAACCAAGGAGTACAGTAGGCTTTTTTTTTTAAATACATGCTTTATTCAGATTTCCTTAGTTGTTTTTTTTTTTTTTTTTAAGGAGGTACATAGGTATTAAAACTGGGGACCTCGTATATGCAAAGCAGGCGTTCAACCACTGAGCTATACCTGCTCTGCATAAAGTAAGCTTTTAAATTATGTGCATCTCCACTCTGAACAGGCTTCAGTTCTCTTATAATGATTTTCTCCACCTGCCATCAGAATTGGGTCTAGTTCTTCACTGCTTTGTCTCTCTTAAGGATGTTACATTAGAAAATGCAGCTTATTTCCCAGGCATTTATTTATCTCTTGGACATTTTTTTTAGGGGCTAGGATCAGTTTTGAAAATTATTTTACCTTGTCTAGTGAAATAGTTTGGTAAAACAAAAAACTATATATTTTTAAATCATCACCTGCACACCTGATTGCACAGCTGATTCCTCTGATTAACATTATACAATAAGCTCATCTAAGACATGCAGTATTTGGAATAAGATATTTACTAAAGTTAACAAAGCATTAATAAAATGAGAATGTTAGAGAGTCCAGAGAAGGTAAAAACCTCCATAGAGGCCACATCTACATGATATCTGAGGGCTCAGTAGGAAACATGAAAGGAATAGGATTATATAGTCCTTGTAATATTAATATATTTCATTATATTAATAATGAAAAAGTTTGAAATATTGTGAGAATTAACAAAATGTGACCTAGAGATCAAAGTGAGCACATGCCGTTGGAAAAATGGTGCCAATAGACTTGCTTGACAGGGTTGCCACAAACCTTCAATTTGTAAAAAATGCAGTATCTGTGAAGTTCAACAAAGCAAAGTACAGTAAAATTAGGTATGCCTATATCTGTTATTGTGATCTATGATCAATGATATTTGATGTTACTATTGCAATTGTTTTGGGATGCCATGAACTGTGCCCAGATAAGATGGTGAACTTAATTGATAAATATTGTGTGTGTGCTGATTGTTCCACCACTGGCCATTCCCCATCTTTGTCCCTCTCCTTGGCTTGTTTTCTCCCAGAGATACAACAGTATTGAAAATAGGCTAATTAATAATGGTACAATGGTCTGTAAGTGTTCAAGTGAAAGGAAGAGTCAATAGCTAGAAATGACTAAGTTTAGCGAGGAAGGCATATTAAAAGCTGGGACAGGCTGAAAGCTAGGCCTCTTGCACGAAAAATAAGCCAAGATGTGAATGCAAAGGAAAAGTTCTTGAAGGAAAATTAAAGTTGCTGCTCTAGTGAACACATGATAAGAAAGTGAAACAGACTTATTGTTGATGTGGAGAAAGTTTTAGTGGTCTGGATAGAAGATCAAACCAGTCACAATATTCCTTTAAGCCAAAACCTAATCCAGAGCAAGGCCTTAATTTTCTTTAAGTCAGTGAAGGCTAAGAGAGGTGAGGAAGCTGCAGAAGAAAAGTTTGAAGCTAGCAAAGGTTGGTTCATAAGGTTTAAGGAAAGAAACTGTTTCTATAGCATAAAAGTGCAAGGTAAAAAGTAGCAAGTGTTTATGTAAAAGCTGCAGCAAGTTATCCAGAAGATCCAGCTGAGATAACTGATGAAGGTGGCTACACTAAACAACAGATTTTCAATGTAGATGGAACAGCCTTATATTGGAAAAAGATGTCATCTAGGACTTTCATAGCTAGAGAGAAGTCAGTGCCTGGCTTCAAAGCTTCAAAGGACAATCTGACACTCTTGATAGGGGCTAATGCAGCTGGTGACTTTAAGTTTAAACCAGTGCTCATTTACCATTCCAAAGACCCCAGGACCCTGAAGAATCCTGCTATGTTCTCAGATAGAGCAAGAATCTCTTGAGTACATAGGCAGTGTCAAATAAAAGAAAACAGACCAATGTGTCAAACCCTCAATGTATGCATGTTACTATGAACCTTATTCTTGTAATATTGAACCTTAGCCTATTTATAACTATTGCCTCAGAGTTACCTCGTGAAAACCACCTTGTTGCTCAATTGTGGTCTCTCTCTAAGCCAAATTCAGCATGTAAATGTACAACCTTGCCCCTGGCGTGGAACATGACTCCTGGGGATGAGCCTCCCCAGCACTGAGGGATTATTATCAAGCTCTGAATAGTGACTGGAAAAAGACCTTGACCAAAAGGGGGAAATATTAAATACAAATGCGTTTTTATGGCTAAGAGATTTCAAAGTGAGTAGGGATGTCACTCCAGAGGTTATGCTTATGCAAGTCTCAGCAGGATTTCGTTGACTGCCACAGTAAATAATGCCTCAAAACAGTGGGGCTCCTGAGGGCTCTAGAGACATCTAGACACTATAGGCAAGGCAGAAAATCTCAGGAATTTAGCACCCTGTCAGTGGACCCTGCTTTGGAATATATGCTCCCCAATGTAACAGAACTAGACTTATAATTTCCCTACACATGACTTTTCTACCCCTTTAATTTGAACCTATGATTAGCACTATACGTGTTAAATATGTGTCCTAGAGACTTAAATCTTTGTCTGTTCATATGCCAGTTGAGCCCTGAATCTCAGCAGAGTTGCAACACCTACTCTCCAGTTCATTAGACTTTCCCAGGACAACTAACAAAAGGATGATGATGGAAAACACCCATCCCCCCAAAACAGAGTATATCTACAACTGCAAGCAAGACAGTTCCATCCATCTGCCCCATAGGATCTAAGCCCCCTGTCAATTAGAAACAGAGTGGGCATCACCACCCCCAAATCCTCAAGATTGAGGAATGAACAAACATAAGGGGGGAATGGAACTATGGACTAAAGTAAACTTATTATTCTAGCAATGGAAGAATTTGTGTCATTGATATAAAGGTGGTGGCCACCAGAGGTTCTGAGGGGAGGGAGAGGGAAGAATGGGTATAACATGGGGGCATTTTTGGGACATTGGAATTGTCCTGCATGACATTGCAGCGATAGTACAGGCTATTATACATTTTGTCAAAACCTGTAAAATTGTGTGGGACAAAGTGTAAACTACAATGTAAACTATAGTCCATGGTTAGTAGCAATGCTTCAATATGTGTTCAATTGTAACAAATGTACCACACTAATGAAAGATGTTGTTATATTTAAATATGGAATGCTTCACGAATTTGTGTGTCATCCTTGCACAGGGGCCGTGCTAATCTTCTCTATATCAGTCCAATTTTAGTATATGTGCTGCTGAAGTGAGCACCCCTATATATGTTTTTAAAAATTTATTTTCTTTATCTCTCCCCACCCCCTTGTTGTTTGCACTTGCTGTGTTTGTTTGTCTTCCTTGTTTTTTCAGGAGGCACCAGGAACTGAACTCAAAACCTCCGATATGGGAAGGAGGCACCTAATTGCTTGAGCCACCTCCATTCCCTGCTTTGTTGTGTCTCTCATTGTGTTTTTCTTCTTGTGTCTCTTGTTGCATCATCTTGTTGCATCAACTTGCCACAGCTGCTCATCGTGCCAGCTCACTGTCTTCTTTAGGAGTCACTGGGAACTGAACTAGGGACCTCCCATGTGGTATGCGGGAGCTCAATTGCTTGAGCCACATCCACTTCCCACCCCTATATTTTCAATGTAACATTTATGTAATCTAAAGCTTCTTTAAAAATAAAAAAATAAAAATTAAAAAACAAACAAACAAAACAAACACACAAACAAAAAGAATTATGCTAAATCTACTATGCCTGTGCTCTATAAATGGAACAAAGCCTGGATGACAGCACATTTGTTTACAACATGGTTTACTGAATACTTTAAGCCCACTATTAAGACCTGCTGAAAAAAATTCATTCCATATTTTATTGCTCATTAATAATGCAGCTGATCACCCAAGAGCACCGATGGAGATGTACAATGAGATTAATGTTTTCATGCTTGCTAGTGCAACATTCATTCTGTAGCCCATGGATCAAGGAGTCATTTCAACTTCCAAGTCTTATTATTTAAGAAATACATTTTGTAAGGTTATGGCTGCCATAGACAGTGATTTCCCTGATTAATCTGGGCAAAGTAAATTGAAAACCTTTTGAAAAGGACTCACCATTTTAGATGCCATTTAGAATATTCAGAATTCATGGGAGGAGCTCAAAATATCAAAACTAACAGGAGTTTGGAAGAAGTTGTTTTCAACCCTCATGATGACTTTGAGGGGTTCAAGACTTCAGTGGAGAAAGTCACTGCAGATGTAGTGGAAATAGCAAGAGAACGAGAATTAGAAGTGAAGCCTGTGGAAACACCCAGGTCCTATGGTCAGGGCAGATAGCTCCAGAGTTTGGTGCCTTGCCAGTGGGCCCTACTTTGGAGTTTGTGTTCCTGAGAGTGACAGAGTTGGACTCAATTAGGGCTTCCCTACACATGACTCATCTGTTCCTTCTATTTAAATCTATACTTGGTGCTGGAGTTTGTAGGTATGCATCCAAGAGACTGGAGTCTTCAGGCTGTCCAAGTGCCAGCTGGGCCCAGAGCCTCAGCAGAGTTGCAACACCTATTCTCCAGTTCACTGGACTCACCCAGGACAACTAACAAGGAGATGAGGATTGACAACTACCATACCAAGGAAACGAGAGAGCTGACAGCGGCAAGCAAGAGAGTACCATCCATTGGCTGTATGGGATAGATGCCTCCTCTTAATTAAAGGTGGAGTGGACATCACCATCCCAGAATCCTCAGGATTGGGGAATGAACTATGGACTAGAGTGGACTTACTGGTATTCTACTATAGACATATTGTGATTCTAGCATTGGAAGCTATTACAACATTGATGTGGAGCTAGTGACCACTGGAGGTTCTGGGGGCAGGGAGAGGGAAAAACAGTTGTAATATGGGGGCTTTTCCAGGACTTGGGAATCATCCTAAATGACATTGCAATGACAGATATAGGCCATTTTATATTATCCCATAATATGCAGAGCTGTGTGGGAGAAAGTGTAAACTACATTGTGAACTATGGTCCGTGCTCAGTGGCAAAGTCCCAGGATGTGTTTATCAATTGCAATGAATGTGTCACACTAAGAAAAGGATGTTTATGTGGGAGGGTATGGGAGTTGTGGGGAGTGGGGCATATGGGAATCCCTATATTTTTTGTGTAAGATTTATGTAATCTAAGTATCTTTTTAAAAATTTATTTAAAACACACACACACACATACACAAAAAAGAAGTGGATCCTGAAGATGTAACAGTAATGCTCCAATCTCACGATAAAACTTTAACATACAAGAAATTGATTCTTATCAATTATGATAAGAATTATGGATGGGCAAAAAAAATGGTTTCACAAGATGGAATCTACTTCTGCTGAAGATGCTGGTAATATTGTTGAAATGACAACAAAGGATTTAGAATATTATAAAAATTTGATAAAGCAGTGGCAGGGTTTGAGAGGGTTGACCCCAATTTTGAAAGAAGTTCTACTGTGGATAAAATGCCTGCTACAGAGAAACCTCTCAAGAAAGGAAGAGTCAACCGATGTGGCAAACCTCAATGTTGTCTTATTTTAAGGAATTACCACAGTCACACCAACCTTCAACAGCCACAACCTGTTCAGTCAAAAGCCATTAACATCAAGATAAGACCCTCCACCAGCAAAAAAATTGCAACTTGCTGAAGGCTCAGATTATGGTTAGTATTTTTTAGCAATGAAATATTTTTAATTAAGGAAAATACATTACTTTTTAAAAAAGATTTATTTATTTATCTTCCCCTTCCCCCTCGTTGTCTGCTCTCTGTGACAATTCGCTGTGTGTTCTTCTGTGTCTGCTTGTCTTCTCTTTAGGCAGCACCGGAAACCGATCCTGGGACCTTCCAGAATGGGAGAGAGGCACTCAATCTCTTGTGTGACCTCAGCCCCCTGTCTGCTGTGTCTCTCATTGTCTCTCCTTTGTGTCTCTTTTTCTTGCATCATCTTGCTGCACCATCTCTCCGTGCAGGTCAGTACTCCTGTGGGGGCCAGCATTCTGCATGGGTCAGCTCTCCGTGAGGGCCAGCTTGCCTTCACCAGGAGGCCCCAGGAATTGAACCCTGGACATCCTATATGGTAGACGGGAGCCCAAATACTTGAGCCACATCTGCTTTCCTCATTATTTTTTAGACATAATGCTTTTGCACATTTAGACTACAATACAGTGTAAACATAACTTTTATTTGCACTGGGAAACCAAAAAATTCATGTGATTTTCTTTATTGTGATATTTGCTTTATTGTGGTGGTTTGGAATTGAACCCACAATATCTCTGATGTATGCCTGTACCACAAATTTGGTGGTTTAGAACAACAGAAATTTATTGTCTTACAGTTCTGGGAGCTAGAGGTGCAAAATCAAGGTGTCAGGAGGGCCATGTTCCCTCTGACAGTTGCTCGTGCTGCTGTGTCCATTCGCTGCGTGTCTTCTCTGTCTGCTTATCTCCCCCTTGCTGTGAGGTCTTGCCGCATCAGCCCACGGCGCCGCGCGAGCCGGCCTGCCCTCACAAGGAGGCACCAGGAAGCGAACTCGGGGCCTCTCACATGGTAAACGGGTGCTCTATCCATTGCGCCACACCCGCTTCCTGCCGTGAGGTTGCTACATCAGCCCACTGCACCGCTCAGGCTGGCGTGCCCTCACAAGGAGGCCTCGGGACGCGAACCCGGGCCTCCCATATGGTAAACGGGGGCTCTAGTCACTGAGCCACACCCGCTTCCCTGCAACTAAGTCTTTATTTTCATATTCATACTGAGGTAGGAAAGCAGTGGGAGTTGGGGAGAGAAAACTGTTCTGGCCCACAGGAGAGAGTATGAAAAGATTGTGATAAAAGCTGAGGAAAGAGCGATTTTCAAGGTGGAGGGATCACTCATCAGTATCAAATGCTGAGGAGATGAAAAGTAACCTAATAAGAAAATAAGTCAATATTCAATGAAATTGACAATGTGGAGGTCATTGTTCATTACGGTTCCTTGGTGTGCTGGTGACAAATATGAAATTTCAGTGAGCTGACAAATGAATAGGATGTAAGGAAGTGGAAAATATGAGTTCAGAAAGGTTATTTTAAGAGGTTTGGTTATGACAGGAAAGAAAGTGATAATATCTTATCTAAATAAAGGTTATACGTAAGGTAAATTTTTGTGTGTGTGTGTGTGCTTTTAGTCCGGGGATTGAACCCTGGACTTCATATGTGGGAAACCGGTGCTCAATCACTGAGCCATATCCACTTCCCTGAGTTAGTTTTTTTGTTTGTTTGCTTGTTTGTTTTTAGGAGACACCGGCAACCGAACCTGGGACCTCCCGTGTGGGAAGCAGGCGCTCAACTGGTTGAGCCACATCCTCTCCCTGTCAATATATTTTAAAAATATAGATAGGAGATAGTGGCACATTTTATAACTTGAGGTAAAAAAAATTCAGTTGAAAGGGAGAGATTAAAAAACACAAGGAGAGAGGATGTTTTAGACACCAGGATCCTTGAGGCCACAGATGAATATGATACCCAAAGCACAACCGGAAGAGATAAATTTGCATGTTAGGTGTGTCCCATTTACAACACCATGGGGGAGGATGGGGGAGGAACCTGATGTTTGTAAGTGATGGGAAAGAAAATGTAGTCTTGTCTTGTCTTATGAATTCCAATTTCTCAGTAAAATGAGACAAGGTCATGTGCTAAGAATGAGGGAGGAAGTGATGGATTTGGGGGCCTGTGGAAGTTGGAATTTTGGAACAATCACAAAGACAGACATCTGTCACTGGCCCCAAAATTGATGGGCAATACTGAGAACTCAAGTGAGGTGGGGGGCCATACATTTTTAGTGGCTTCAGTCTGCACCTTTGAATGATTTTTGGCAGGAGCCACATCAGAGTAGTAGTAATAACAGAGAGGTCAAATGGTAGGAATGATGAGGGGAGAGCTTTTGCTGGGTGGTTTCAGGGTAAGGAAAGAGATGTAAGGAAATCCGGTTGAAGAGTGGGGTTCTGACATGAGGGAACATGCTGGCTAGGAGAAGATTTGGGAGTCATGGTGTAGGAGATGAAAGATTACAGTGAATATTCTTGTACATATATCCTATTTTTGTATAACATTTCCTAAAAGAGGGGATCATGGGCCAAAATGTATCCCCAATTAAAATTTTAATAGATTTTAAAATTTAATAGATTTTAATAGATATTACCAAAAAGAATCTCATCCCTAGCATGGATGAGAGTGCTGGTCCTCCTCCTTTCTCAATGTTTTAAATGTTGGCTAAGCATCATCATCACTATTATTATTATTATTATTATTATTGGGGTGGAGAAGTGATATACCTCTGTTTTTACCTCCTGTGTCAACTTGACCAGGTTATGGTGTTCAGTTGTTTGGTCAAGCAAGCACTGGCCTGATAGTTATCGTGAGGATATTTCCTGGATTTAAATCATCAGTCAGTTGATTGCATCTATGGCTGATTACATCTGAAGTCAACAAAGGAGATGGCCTTCAGCAATGACAAAAGTCTCATCCAATCATTTGAAGGCCTTAAAGGAAGAATTGATGATTTCAGCAGTCAGAAAGAAGAATTTGTCTCTACTCCAGCCAGTCAGTTTCTCTTGGAGAATTCATTGTAACCACCAGAGTTCTCAGCTTGCGACCTGCCATACAGAATTTGGATTTGCCAATTCCCACAGCCATATGAGCCAATTCCTATAATAAATCTCACAACATTTACATTGTATATGTACACATCTCCTATCAGTTCTGTTTTCCTGGAGAATCCTGACAATACACTCTATTAGTATCTTTGAGCACCTTCTTAATTTAATCAGTTATTTATATTTACTCTGAATTACCTGTTTATATCCTTTGAACATTAACTGTATAGAATTTTTGTCATTTTTCTTATGAATCTGTAGGCACCCTTCATATATTAGGAATAATAACCCTTTTTCAGTCATATGTGTTGCAAATATTTTCTTTCTGTCAATTACATTTTTTTTTTTAACTTTATGGAGGGTTTTTTCTTTCTATTCATGCATTTTAAATTTTAGTAAATTCAAGCATCTCACTTATTTTTCCATCATGGCTTCTGGTTTTCCACCTAGAATCCCTACCTGGGATTATACATACATTTTTTTCCAACTTTTTTTCTAATAAGTTTTTGGTGTTAGTTTTATTTCATTTTCTATTTTAATCTTGAATCTACTTGGAATTCACTTTTTACTGTTGTGAGTGTTGGTCAACTTGGAAAAGAGAAGGAAACTGAACACTGGGTCAAAGTCCTGGGTCATTGTGAAGGAGGGAACAGGTCACTGAGGATAACAGTGACAAAAAGAGGCAGAGGAGGGTATGGGCAGATGGCATGTGCCTGTAAAGAGCCATTTTGATATGATGAAGGAATAATGGTCTGGAATCAGCAAGAGGACACCCCCCACCACCACCAAAAATGTAGATTCTCCTCTTCTCACCTCTTCCACTCCCCTTCCAACCTTGTGGGAAATATAGCAGCCTTGTTTTTATTTTCATAAAAAAAAAATAATTGAAGTATATCACTCACGCGTGAACACACATAAACAATAAGTGTATAGTAGAAGTTGTGAACTTATAAAACAAACATGCATAACATCAGGCAGGGCTCCCATACATTGTAGCAGCATCATTTTGAAAGGACTGTTAGTGGAACACTCTGTGTTCTGGACTTCTAGGTTCTTGTCTATGTCACATAAAAGAATTTAAGGACATGCCATAGTGTAGGCAAGGGAGTAAAGAGTTTATTAAGAAACAAGAAAAGAGTTAAGTACGCAACCCCAGACATGGATTGCAGGCCGGCTACACGGTGAAATGTGCAACTGGGCCCTGGATTAGGCCTTTTCAGGCATTTCCTCCTCCCCACTTCCTAATGTTGGGGAGGGGCCCCTGTTTGCTGCTCTGATTGGTTGCTTTATGATCCCGCCTCTTAGCTCTCAGGGGACCAATGGGAGGCCTGTTGGGAGTTACCTGGGGCTTCCCCTTGTCCCCGGAAAGAGTTCCAAATGGGACCTTATGGCAAGGGTCTTTCCAGCTTTGTTCTTTAGTAGCAGCCTTCCCCTCAGGGGGTTTCTGGGTGGGATCTGGTGACCATGGTCTCTGCTGGGTCCCAGCTGTTTTCCTTCTTTCCCTATATTAACCTGCCTTTTGATAGAATTGATAGTAGCACAACAGGACTTAAAAAAAAAAATAGTTGGGTTACCATTAAGGCAAAGGTGTAGGGAAAGTTCTGTATAAAGGGTAATAATATAGAGTAACCTGTGTTCATTGTTGCAGTGATGACAGTGAGCACAACCAAGAAGATTTATTGTTGGGGAGCAGGGAGAGAATGGTTGAGTTGTGATATTGAGCGTCTTTTCACGTATTTAAGAGCCCTTTGTATTTCCTTTTCTGTGAACTTACAGTTCATAGCCCTCATCCTTTTTTTTTTTTTTTTCCAATTGGGTGATTGATCATTTTCTTAATGATTTGTAAAAAAAGAATTCTTTGTATGCTAAATAAAGTACTGTTTGAGTGTGTTGAAGATATTTTGCTTTTTTTTCTCTAAACTTTGAGTATGATGGAATTTTTTTTTCTAAGTAGAAAGTTTTGGATTTTACATATCAAATTTATCAATATTTTCTTTTATGAATTCTGGATTTTGTGACATTTGAAAGTTCTTCTCTAGTCTAAGACTATATAAAAAAACTCCCATGTTTTCTTTTAGTACATTTATGGTTTCATTTTTCTTATTTAAATATTTGAAGCTTTGGAAATTTATTTTGTAAAATATGACATAGGATCCAACTAGATTTTTCCACTAATGATTATTCATTGTCATTATACCATTAATAATTCACCTTTTTTGTACTAATTTGAAATGCTGCCTTCATCAAGTATTAAATTTCTGTAATTATACAGGTTTATTTCTTTGTTTCTATTGTGTTCCATTAAACCATTTGAGTATTTATGCACCCAAATCATACTTAAAAAATTATCACTTTATAATACATTTTAATGCCCAATAGGACAATTCATTTTTCTTTTTCAGAAATTTTCTAGATCTTTTTGCTTATTTTTCTATATGCAATGGACCTCTTTATCATGTTGATTCTTTCTTGTCAAGGACTTGCTACTTTTTTCCATTTGTTTACGTTATTCTTTGTGTTTTTCAGTAGTGTTTTAAAATATTTTTCATATAGGTATTGCAATTTTTAGGGTTTATTTGGAGGTACTTTTTAAAATTTTATTTTTATTAGAGAAGTTGTGCATTTACAGAACAATCATGCATAAAATATAAGATTCCCATATACCACCCCATTATTATTATTTTTAAGACTTTAAAAAATTTTAATGTAGTTCAAATCAGCACATCTGATTCATTTCAGTTCCTTCACTGCCAAACCTGGGGGCAGGGACTGCTTCAGTTTCTCTGCCTTCTCTTTGTCTGTGATGACCAAAGTATAAAGATATCTGCTGAAGCAAACTTTAAATCTCACATTATCCTTATTTTTCTTGATCTTGACAGATCCTTTCACCTGGCTGTGAGCAGGAAGTCCTTGATTTCCTCTATTTTGCGAGGCATGGTGACGAGGTGTGCTGGGAGACGGGTGCGGACCAGCACTCTGGATTATTTCCCTTCCTCCTCCCCCCCTCCCCACAGCCGGAGAGACTCACCCACCCTATTATTAACACTGTGCATTGGTGTGGAACATTTGTTACAATTGATGACAGCACATTTTTATAATTCTACTATTAACTATAGCCCATGATTTAACTTGGTGTTTACTGTTTGTGTAGTGTAGTTCCATGGATTTTTTTTTTTTTTTTT
>JAQZBX010079638.1:0-13965 GCA_029593785.1 Cabassous unicinctus | reverse complement strand
AGTAGACTATGCAGGTCTTTATTTGTTGCAAAATCTAAATGATAAAGGGGCTCCTAAAGCAACATTTGTACAATATTCATTATGTCAAAAATTTTCTCATAGTCTACACAATTTTCTTATACCAGGATTTAGATAAAATGGGTTAAGAAGAGTTGTGATAAAAGTGTATAATTGTGCTAACACGTTCTCCTGTTCAGTGGTGCATTAGGATTGTGGTCTCATAGAGTTGGACAGAATTGTCTCATATAATAGATTTGCCACAAGCATGTGGATGAAACAAGTGGAGGTAACTTTTGTCTCTTCTTTACTGGAGCACATCTAGAATACCACAGTGAACACATGGGCATAGAAAGCTAGAAAGGTCATGAATGGTTCCAGCAGTATAAAAAGGCCACAAAAGAAGATTGTATATTCATCGGTCAAATAGTACAAAATAAATAATATTTTATATTAAGAAGTGATACCAATACGTGATGTAAGGAATTATTATATAAAAATATGGAGTGAATAAAAATATGGAAAAGTGAAAATCATATCACAAAATAATAATAGGAATACCAGCAACATTTTCTAATCCATTGGTATCCTCATTTAATTATGTGTGATTTATTATTCAGATTTATTATTGTAAAAAGTCACATTCATAAAATTCTAAATTTTAACTAAAACCAAAGAAAAACTCTTAGGCCAATTAAGAAAAATTTTAATATTTCTATTATGATAAAACTTCACCAAAGTAAAAAAAATATGTCCTACATGAATAACTCAAAAAATATATAAGTAGGTGTTATATTAAAAAGGAAATAGGGGGTTCAAAACAGGATAATGATCAATATCAAAATAAAAACTTACTTAAATGGATATAAAACTTGTTAAAAACAGTATGATGTAAAATATGTGAATAACTTAGATAAATATGCATATTTTTGGAAACATGATAGATCTAAAAATTGATAATTTTCATACATTTTGAGATAGTTTCATAAGGGAAATTTTCTGTAGCAAATAATTCTACGTAAAAAAATCATCTTAGGTACTAATATATTAACCATAAAACCCTCTCTAAGAGTACTTTACAATGAGAAGCACATGATTAAAAATTGGGACAGAAAAATAACAATTGATGAGATAAAGTGCACATACTCAAAAAGTAGATATAAAAAGTAGATATGAACAGTTACTACTCATCCACACATAATTTAAAAGAGTGTACAATTATGAGACCTATTGATGAAAAAAAGAGTAAAAATAATTTCCATGCTTGAAAAAATATCCAAAATGAAAAATTCCAACACAAAAATGTATTGGTGCTTGTATCTTTTGTGGTTTCATATTTTGCTTTGTTTTTAGCATTGTGAAGTTATTGCTATAATTTTTTGAAATATTTCATCCTTTGTATTATTTTCCTCAGCCATGAAAATTATTTACACTGTACATTACTCTACTCTGAGTCCCTTCAAAATGAGTCTTGCCATCAAAATTGTTTTATTGAAAAAACTTTCATAGAAAACTTACAGCTTGCAGTTTTTCACCTAGTTTTCCTAAATTTGATTGGATTTAACCATTGAATATATTAATTATGCTCAATTCCACCAATTCTTGTAGCATGAAATATATCTTAAATATCTATAAGGTTTAAAAAACTTTCTACATAATTAGCTCTTTTTTTTTTAAATAAGGCATATAGGGAGATATATAATCCAGTTCTCTACCACCTCTATTGCCGAAAGATAATCATTCTGGCAATCATTTTCAAGATAGAATACTATAAAAATTTCTCCACATGTGAAGAATTCAATTTTAGAACATAGAAAGTATTCCAACTGATAGATGAGGGATACATGATATAATTATTGTGTCAGTTCAGAGTCAACTAAAAGACACCCTTAATCTCCTTCAAAATGGAAGAACTCTCCTACCTGCTTCTACCCTCAACATGCAAAGTCACCTATGTAATTAGACAAAATTCTAAATGAACGGTTCAATTGAAATAGGTTTACAAGAAATATGTTGAGGAATGACAGCTTTTACAGTAATTTATTTACTAATAGATTTAAATAAATTACAAATTATATCCCAAAGTAGTGTAATTATAATGCAACTCCAATGCATTAGGGAAAGTTCTTAATTATGAATGAAGCAATTCTAAATAATATGCACACAACCCCAGACTATTTAGTAGTTTATTAAAAAGAAAGACATAAACTGAAAGCCTTACAGTCTTTCTTAAACAACTTTATCAAGTAAGAAATACAATTCTTAATTATATCCATCCTAATAGAACCTCTTCAAGTTTATATTATCATTCACACACATTTTTTTATTGTAGTCCTCCATATTTGCCTTTTATTAAAGTTCATTGTCATAAGGTTGATTTAGTATATTGCATGAATACATTAAAATGGTATCTGTAATATTTATCATAATAGATTTAATGAACATTTTACAAAATATTTTAAAACAGCTGCTTAAAATTCTTTTTTTTCAGAGAGAGAAAGAGTTTATTTTTATGCACCTAGCAAAGGAGGTCAGTTGCCTAAGGGCCCAAATATCTGCCTCCCTGAACTGCAATAACTGATAGTTTTATACCAGCAAAAGACAGGCAAGTTTATGCTAATCAGTAACTGGGGAAGGGCTGGCTCAATTCCTTCATTAATAAACATTAAGGGGCTGAACAGGGGATAGGGGGATACAGAACAGGGGTCAGTTACAAGGTTCTTTTTTTTATGGATTTCAAACAGTGGAGGGTGTAGTGGTTACCATTTCAATAGAAATGCCTGTACGCAAAGGTAAGATCTGTTTGGAAAAATCATCATAATAGCAGATCTCAGTTAGAAATGACCATATAAAAAGGGTGAGTTTGGTCTAGCCAGTTTCTGCAATTCCAGATTTGAAATTCTTAGCATGTATTTGGATAGTTGACATATTTTAAATATTTTACACTTGCACTATTCCAAAATAATTGCTCAATATTATTACATGCAAATCATAATGTAAAATGTTAAGGCTAAAGTAATGAAGAAAAAAGCACATTTCCCAACATGGTCAGGAATGTGAGTGAATACTCCAGGGCCATGTTCATTCAGGAAACTGATGCACCAACTGCCAATATTCACGGTGATCCTATTTCAATGCCACAAGGTACTCCCTTGCCACTTTGTACTTGAAATTCTGAAATGATTTAAGTTCAACTTAAGACAAAGTAAATATCCAATAAACCTCTCCATAATCTACTTGGAGAAATCATTCAAATCTGGATCAATGTAGTAAGCCCACAAATAGTCCAATTCAAGAATATTATCATGCTTGAAATTAGTATGATTCACTGACCAAAACTGACTAAATAAAACACAATTATGTATTTAAATGGTGTATCTGAGAAAATTTGCAGGTTGATATTTTGTAGGGAAAACTCTACAAGTGACTACAATTTTTTTTATTTGATTCATAGTAATCAGAAAGTTAACTTGCTATTTGGTATCCAAGCGCTTATTATTATGAAAAAGTCTTCTTATCCTCTTGCAGACCATGTCTCTTAATCTGAGAAACCAATGTCCTAAAAGACATATTACCCATGATATATATAGATACATATTCTGCTTAATTTAAAAATTCATTTCTACTGCAGAGTATATATATTTCACCATTGAATAGTTTCCTTGAATAATTCCCTTGAAATGAAACATTAAAAAAAGAGTGGGTCTGGGACTTAAATATTCAATTTAAGAAGAATTCTGTGCACTTACAGTTGAAAGTAATAAAAAGGGAATAACAATAATGTCACATTTGAAAACTTTAAATAATAAATTACTTCATGAACTATATACCAAAGAACTACATGGGCAGAATGTATTCTGGATAATTATGCAATTATTGAACACTTTTGAAGGCAGGCAAAAAGCCAAAACAATTTAAATGATGAATTTGAAATGCATTTTTGGAAATGTTATCAGATTATTATCTCCTTAGATTGTTGTTTTTTTGCCTCAGAAAACAAGCCTTTAATCATCTAGCATGAAAATTTACAGGAGAAACTTTTATTTAAATGTGTGAATTGATTTTTAGAGCTTTGGTAAAATTTTTAACCTCCCAAGTGAAATGGACTGAGTGCCAAAACATGGTGGAAGCAAATTCTTCACATATTAACCCTCAGCTTTCCATTCTCTACTCTTTTTCTATTTTCTGAGACCCATATTCTAATTATAAACTCCATGAGCTGACACAATATATTTAGTTCATAATAGCACAATCATACAGTATTTGTCCTTTTGTGACTCACCTGCTTCACTCAATAAAATGTCCTCCAGGTTCACCTATGTTTTCATATGCTTTGCAACTTCATTTCTTCCTACCATTGCATAATATTCCATCATGTGTATTCACCATAATTTGTTTGTACATTCATCAATTGATGGACACCTGGGTTTTTTCCATTTTTGGAAATTGTGAATAATGTCATGATGAACATCATGTGCACATGCCTGTTCATGTCACTGCTCTCAGTTCTTCTGGGTATACATCCTTTAGCGGTATGGCTGGGTCACCTGGCAAGTCTGTACTCAGCTTCCTTAGGAACTGCCCAACAGTCCTCCACAGTGGCTATAAATCCTACGTTCCTACCAGTGTAAATAAGCATTCCTATCTATCCACATCCTCTCCAACACATGAAGTTTGCTGACTTTTTAATGCTGGCCATTCTAATATTTGTGAAATGATATCTCATTGTAGTTTTGATTTGCCTTCCCATGATTGTTAGGTGGTGATGAACATTTTTTCATGTATATTTTTTTCCATTTATATTTCTTCTTTGGACAATTATCTATTCAAACCTTTTGCCAATTTTTTAATTGTGTAGTTTGCCTTCTTATCATTGAGCTGTATTATCTCTTTATATTACATGGATATTAAATCCTTATCAGATATGTGATTTCCAAATATTTTCTCCCATTGAGTCAGCTACCTTTTCACGATTTTCACAAAGTCCTTTGAGGTGTAACAATGTTGAATTTTGAAGAGTCCCTATTTAGCGTTTTTGGTGTTGTTGGTCATGCTTTGGTGTAAGGTTTAACAAACTACCAACAACTACAAGGTCTTGAAGATATATTCCTACATTTTCTTCAATGAGTTGCATTGTTATAGGTTTTATATTTTGATTCTTGATTCATTTTGAATTAATTTTTATATAAGGCATGAGATTGTGGTCCTCTTTCATTCTTTTGGGTATTGCTATCATTTCTCCCAGCATCATTTTTTGAATACATTATTCTTAGTAGCTGGAATGGCATTAGAGAATCGTGAAAAATCACTTGAGAGTACATGTGAGGGTCTATTTTTGAGTTCTCTATTTTGTTCCATTGACCAATTTGTTTTTATGTCAGGATGATGCTGTTTTACTACGGTACTAAAGTAATATGTTTAAAGTCAGGAAGTGAGAGCCGTCTAACTATGTTCCAATTTTTAAAAACATTTTTGGCTATTCAGGGACCTTTATACTTCCAAATAAATTTGACAATTGCCTTTTTCATTTCTGCAAAAAATGTCTGTTGGGATTTTTTATTGGGATTGTGTTGAATCTGTATATCAGCTTGGTTAGATTTGACATCTTAATCATATTTAGTCCTCCAGTTCATGAATGCAGAATACCTTCCATTTATTTAAGCCTCCTTAGGTTGATTTTAGGAATGTTTTGCAGTTTTATGAATAAAAGTCTTTCATGTCCTTCGTTAAATTCAATCATGAATATTTCATTCTTTTAGTTGCTATTATAATTTGAATTTTTTTTCTGGTTTCTTCCAAACTGCTCATCTGTAGTGTGCAGAAATGCTATTAATATTTGCAAATTAATCTTTTATTCTCCCACTTTTTTTAACTCTTCCATTAGTTGTAGGACCTTTGTTGTGAAATTTTTTAGGATTTTCTAGGTATAGGATAATAACATCAGTGAATAGTGCAAGAATTACTTCCTCCTATCTTATCTGGGCCCTTTTTATTTTTTTATCAAGCTTAATTACTCTAGCTGGAACTTCTAGCACAATATTGCATAACAATGTTGATAGTGGGCATCTATGTACTGTTTCTGATCTCAGCAGGAAAGCTTTAAGTCTTTCACTATTGAGTACAATGCTAGCAGTAGATTTTTCATATTTGCACTTTACCTTATTGAGAAAGCTTCCTTCTATTCTTATCTTTTGGATTGTTTTTTATCAAGAAAGGGTACTATACTTTGTCCAAGTTCCTTTTCTGCATGTATCAAGAGGATTATGTATTTTATCTTCTTCAATTTATGAATGTGGTTTATTACACTAATTGATTTTCTTATGTTGAGCCACCCTTACGTACCTGGGATAAAACCCATTTTATTATAGTTTATAATTCTTTTATTATGCTTTTGAATGAGTTTGCAAATAATTTGTTGAAGATTTTTTAATCTATATTCATTAGAGTTATTGATCAATAATATTCTTTTTTTCTAGTATCTTTATCTGGTTTTGGTATTAAGGTAATGTGGGTTTCATAGAATGAGTTTGATAGTATTCTTCCTAGTCAATATTTTGGAAATCTTGACCAAGATTGGTATTAGATAAGCTTGAATGACTGGTAGAATTTCCCTGTGATGCCATCTGTTACTTTGCTTTTTATCTTTCGGAGGTTGTAAATGACTGTTCTAATCCCTTTACTTGTACTAGTTTGTTGAGGCTATTTCTTCTAGGATCAGTGTAAGTTACTTGTGTGTTTCTACGAAATTGTCCAAGTCATTTACATTGTAAAATTTTACAAGTTGTAAAATGTACATTTTGATGTACAGTTGTTCATAGTATTATATTATTATTGCAATAATTTCTTCAGTGGTAGTGATAATGTACCTCCTGTCACTTCTGATTTTATTTATTTGTATCTTCTGTCTTTTTTTGTCAGTTTAGCTAAGGCTTTGTTTAATTTGTTCATCTTCTCAAAGAACCAACTGTTGGCTTTGTTGAGTCTCACTATTGTTTTTCTATTCTTGATTTAAATTTTTGCTGCTTTGATCTTTTCTATTTCTTTCCTTTGATTTGATTTGAGATTAGTTTGTTGTTTTTCTAGTTCCTTCAGGTGTACCGTTAGATGTGCAATGTTTTCTCTTTTTTCTTTTTAAAAGTAAACATTGATGGCTATAAATTTCCCTCCCAACAATACAATTGCAGTGTCCTTTAGGTTTTAGTGTGTTGTGTTCCCATTTTCATTTGTCTCAAGATATTTGCTGAATTTTCTTGCAACTTCTTCTTTATTCAACTGATTATAAAAGAGTGTGTTGTTTAATCTCCATATAATTATGAATTTCCCTTTTTCTGTCCATTATTTTTTTTCCAGATATTTTTATTTAATGGCTAATCTTGTGTTTCTTTTAAGGGAGATTCTCATGCTGAGATGGGTTTATATATACATATATATATATACTTTTTTTAAAAAAGAATACATAAATGTTACATAAAAACTATAGGTGATTCTCATATGCCCTGCTCCCTACCCCTCCCACATTTTTCCCACATTAACAGCATCCTTCATTAGTGGTACATTTGTTACAATTAATGAACACATTTTGCTACATTTTTTACAATTGATGAACACAATTTGGGACACTGTCACTAAGTGTGGATTAAAGTATACATTGTAGTTTGCACTCTTTCCTGCACAATTTTGTAAGTTATGAGAAGATATATAATGGCCTGTATCTGTCATTGCAATGTCATTGAAGACAACACCCAAGTCCTGAAAAAGCCCCCATATTACAGTTCTTTTTCCCTCCCCCTCCCCTCAGAAGCTCTGGTTACCACTGCCTCAACATCAATGATAAAAGTTCTTCCATTGCTAGAATAACAATAAGTTTATAGTATAATAACAGAAAGTATGCTCTAGTCCATCGTTCTTTCCCCAATCCTGAGGATTCTGGGGTGGTGATGACCACTCCACCTCTAATTGGGGCTTAGATCCCATGGGGCAGATGGATGGGACTATCTTGCTTGCAGTTGTAGACTCTCTGTTCCTTGGGATGGTAATTGTCCATCACCATCTCTAGGTTAGTTGTCCTGGGTGAGCCCAATGAACTGGAGAGTAGGTGTTAAAACTCTGTTGAGATTCAAGGCCCAACGGGCATATGGACAGCCCAGAGATTTAAGTCTCTTTTGCACAAACTTATCAACTCTATTACTGACTATAAGTTCAAATAGAAAGGGCAGAAGAGCCATGTGAAGGAAACCACAACTGAGTCTAACTCATTCACACTGGGGAGCATAAATTCCAAAGTAGGGCCCAATGGCAGGGATCCAAACTCCTGAGCTGTCTGCCATGCCTATATTATTTGGATGTCTCCAGAATCCTCAGGAGCCCCATTATTTGACTCAATATTTACTGTTGCAGTCAATGATATCCTGCAGAGACATGCATAAGCATAACCTCTGGAATGATGTCTTGACTCACTGTGAAGTCACTTTGCCATATAAAACTCAATTGTCTTTAGCCTTTCCCCCTTTTGATCAAGGTCTTTTTCCAGTTTCATTGTTAGTTGGCACTTGTAGTAATCCCTTGATGCCAGGGAAGCACCCAGCGATGAGCCCTAGTCCATTATTGATTTTCAGCTTCATTCTTTTGTGGGCAGAGAATTTGTTTTGCACAATTTAATCATTTTAAATATATTGAGCCCTGTCTTTTGACCCAACATATGGTCTATCTTAGCAAAGGATACATGAGTGCTTGAAAAGAACATATAACTTGCTGTTTTGGGGTATAATGCTTTAAAAATATATGTTAGGTCTAGTTCAATTATTATAAAATTCAAACTGTTTCTTTATCATCTGTCAAGATGCTCTATCCAATACTGAGAGTGGAATATTGGAGTCTCCAACTGTTATTTTATAGACATCTATTTCTCTCTTCAGTTTTGCTATTGTGTGCCTCAAATATCTTGTGGTACCCAGATCACATGCATAAATATTTATTATAGTTACTTTTTTTGGTGAATTGCTCCTTTTATTAATATATAATAATCTCCTTCCTCCCTTATAACAGTTTTGCATTTATAATTCATTTTATCCAATATCAGTTTTGCTACAACTTCTCTTTTTTGATTACTATTTTTGTGGAATATTTTTTCTACCCTTTCACTTTTAACCCAGTTGTTTCCTTACTCCTGAGATGATTCTCTTGTAAACAGCATATAGATGGCTCATATATAAATATATATATATATTTATCCATTCTATCAGTTTATGTCTTTTGATTGCGGAGTTTAAGGTATTAACATTCAATGTAATTATTGTTAAGTCATTGCTTACTTCTTCCCTTTTCTCCTTTGTCTTTCCATTGTTATATCTTACTGTAGTTTTTTTTTTACCCTTTAACTAAGCTGTCATAAAACCCTCATTTCTTACACTTTTCTCAAAGACTTTCATCTTTTTTTTTCCTTTCGGGATGCAGCATATCCTTTAGTACAATTTGTAATTCTGTTTTTTTGGTAACATATTCTAACAGTTTTTGTTTTTCTGTGAGGACTATAAATTCACCCTTATTTTTGAAAACCAATTTTGACAGATATAGAATTCTTGTCTGGCTGTATTCGCTTTCAAACCTTAAATGCATGATGTCACTTTCTTTTGTCTCCAAGATTTCTGATGAGGGATCTGCACATAGTCATTGAGGTTCCCTTTTATGTGATGCTTTGATTTTCTCTTACTGCTTTCAGAATCCTCTCTTTATCTTTGATATTTGTCATTACGAATAGTAGGTGTCTTGGGGTCAGTCTATACATATTTATTCTGTTTGTGTGTGTTGTCCTTCTTGGATATATGTATTTATGTCTTTAATAATTGTTGAGATGTTTTTAGTCATTATTTCCTCAAATATTCTTTCTAACACTTTGCCATTCTCTTTCCCTTCTGGGACACTGATAACACATATGTCTGAGCATTTTATGTTGTCATTCAATTCCCTGAGACTCTGATCCTTTTTTTTTTCCATTTTTTCTCCTTCTGTTCTCCTGTCTTTTTTAGTTTGGATATTTTGCCCTTGAAGTCACTAATGTCTTCAAGCAATTCAAATCTGCTATGATGTTCCTCTAATGTATTTTAAATCTCATCCATCATGTCTTTCATTCCCTTAAGCTCTTTTATTCTTCTTTGCAGGCTTTCAATTTGATCTTTATTCTCACCCAGTGTCATTCTAATATCCTTTATCTCTTTAATTATATTTTCCTTCAATTCTTTTGATTGATTTAGGAGATTTGTTTAAGTATCATTTATTAGTTGTCTTGAGTAAATCTGTCTAGGTGAGTCCATATGGCAGATGACTTTCCATAAGGCAAATTAATACATTACTGGCACTGTTGTTCATTAATACTCAGGACAATTTGAAGTTTGATACTAAAGAAAATTGAAGCTCAAGTATAATAAATTAATTTATATTTTGTAAAAAAAAAAACCCAAAGTTGGGATTTAAAGTTTGAATTCACATAATTCTAATCCATATCAGAACTTTCATTGTTTTATTTTGTAGAATAATTTCCTTACTCTGTTATACACTTATTAATTAATTTATTTATTTGTACTTGTTTATGAATTAAAAATAAGTTCCTACTAAAATGCTAAGGACAGCAAATATAAAGATAAATACAAAAGCCTTCACTTCCAGATATTTACAGATGGGTGAGAGAGATAATCAGTTCATTATGATTCAATAGAAAGTATTCTTACAGAGATATACTTGGCATGGAATGTGTTCCATAAGAAGGGCATCTAATCCTGCTGGGGTTGACAAGGTTAAAATGGGAGGGCAGAGTGAAATAACAGGTATCTAGGGGAAATATTGCTGCAAGAACTGAAATTTGAATGTTGATCTTTAAAATGACACAAATTTAGAGCTAGAAATAGATGTGAAGATATTACAGCTAAATTTACATTTTGGCAGCCCTCTAAACAGTATTATAGATATTCCAAATTTATGTAGAGAACAAATGTGTTATTACACAGGAATAAATGTGGAGAAAATATTGGGTGGATAATGCTATCCCTCTATGGAAGAGAATTTAGCTGAAATCTCATATTTGGATTTCTCATTTAAAAAAAGAACAGAATAAAACAAAAAGAACAGCAAAAAAACAAAACAAAAAGAAGTTAATTAAAGACAAGATCCTTGTACAGAATCTGATCATCTGATAACCCCTTGGATGTCCAATTTTCAGACAACACAGTTTTAAATACCAACAAGATTTAGCAGTTGCCATTTTCATCGACATTCAATAGTCTTCATGGGAGACATCCTGATGAATACTATTTTCTCTTTCATAAAATGGTTGCAGTAATGTTTTTATGACCAAATACATGGGCTTGCTAGAAATTTGTTCAACTCTGCATCTTTTCTCTGCAGAGAGTTAAAAGATTATGAATGGTAGAAGGAGGGTACATGTTAGCACCGATGTTAGCTTGTTTAAGCACAGAAAAAAAATGGGTATATGTGAAAAAGGTAAAATAAACAGGATTGTTTTAGCATCAGTTGTCAGGTACAGATCATACAACAAATGAAGAAGAAGAAAATTGTGTACATTTTTTTCAGCATCCTGTACTCTAAATATTCTTATGTCATAGGCCTTGGGTAGAAAATTAGTCTCCATGAGAACTTCACTGATATGATAGGAATGCCATTAAATGTAACTTCAATATTATGAATAAAAACACAAATCACTTTTTGTTTCTGAAAATTCATATTCCAATTAGACATGAAGTAAATAAGGATTGCGTTGAACCTACAATTCAGCTTGTAGATAATTGACATCTTCACATTATTGGTCTGTTACTCTGTGAACATGGAGTGTATTTCCATTTATACACATTTTCTTTCATTGCTTTCAGCAAAATATCTTATTAATTTCAAATATAAATATCTTAAACATTTTTCTTTATAATTTCTCCTGACAGTTTTATCACATTACAAAATGGATTGTGTATTTAATTTTATTTTTGAGCTTTTGCTGATTGATTTTTTATGTTTTTATTTATTCCAAGCCTATACTAACATTACTTATTATGTTAAAATAATTGTTTCTATATACTTTCTACATTCTATGTACATCTCCATGGCAGGTATGAATGCAGGTATATTTACTTTTTCTTTTTTTGTAGTTCTACACTAATGAAAAGAGTACATAGGGTATGTTGTTGATATATATTCCAAATTTCAAAAGAAATTCCTCAATGGTATAAAAGAAAATATGATAGATGAAGGTTTTTTGTACCCTACCCTTCCAAGATTTAAGAAGTCCCCCTTTCCCTTTCTCTGATGATTTTTATGTAATTGTTAACTTTCATCAAATATGTTTTGTATCTATTGAAGTGACCATAAGATTCTTTTTTTCATATTTAAAATATTTATTTATTTTTGACATTATGCATTTTATTAAATTGAGACTATATTTACTCTTATTGTAGTTTGAAATGTGAAACAATATTTTCTATCTTTGGTTTCCATACTTTAAGATATTTATTTACTTATTTATTTATTTAAGAAACTATGGATACATAAATGTTACATAAAAACATAGTGGATTCTCCTATGCTCCACTCATTCCCCCTCAAAGACTTTCCCACATCATCAACATCCTTCATTAATGTGGTATATTTGTTACAATTGATGAAAACATATTGAAGGCTTGCCACTACTGTGGATTATAGCTTTCATTGTAGTTTACACTCTGTCCCATGCAATTTTGTAAGTTATGGCAAAATATATAATGGCTTGTATTCGTCATTGCAACATCATGCCGGATAATTCCAATGTCCCACAAATGCCTGCATATTACACCTATTTTTCCCTTTCCTTACCCTCAGAACCTCTGACGCCCACTGCCTCTTCATCAATGATAAATGTTCTTCCATTGTTAGAAAAACAGTAAGTCTATAGTGGCCTAATAGTAAGTCTACTTTAGTCCATTGTTCATTCCCCAATCCTGAGGATTTTAGGATGGTGATGCTCACTCTGTCTCTAATTGAGAGGGAGCTTAGATCCCATGGGGAAGATGGATGGAACTCTCTTGCTTGCAGTTGCAGATTCTCTCTGTTCCTTGGGATGGACATTGTCCAATATCACCATCTTGTTAGTATTCTGTATGAGTCCAATGATCTGGAGAGTAGGTGTTACAACTCTGCTGAGATTGGAGGCCAAACTGGCACATGGATTGGCAAAAAATTTAAGTCTCTTGAATACACATATGTCAAGTAAACTATTAAATATAAGTTCAAATAGAAGGGGCAGAAAATCCATGTGTAGGGAAACCACAATGAGTCCAACTCTGTCACAATCTGGGAGTATAATTCCAAGGTAAGGCTCACTGGCAAGGTGCCAAACTCCTGAGCCGCCTGCCCTGCTTGTAGTGTCTGGATATCTCTAGGTCCATCAGGAGCCTTGGTATTTGAGGTACTATTTACTGTGGCAGTCACTGAGATCCTGCTGAGACATACATTAGTGTAACCACTGTAATGACCTCCCATTGAAATATCTTAGCCATAAAAAACTCATTTATATTAACTATTTCCCCCTTATGGTCAAGGCCTTTTTCCAGATGCATTGCTAGTTGGCCTTGGTAATCATTCCTTAATGCCAGGGATGCTCATCACTGGGAGTCCTGGAGGGAAGGTAGTGCCTTTAAATACTGAGTTTGTCTTAGAGAGAAGCCACATTTGAGTAATAAGGAGTCCCTCGGTTTGTAACACTTAGGCAAAATATAATACTGGGCTAAGCTTTAATTTAAAAAGGAAAGGTTCATAAGTACAATCATCAATACCAAGGCCTTGGTGCAATGGTACAACTTCCTTCACTGGGCACTGCACCTGTACTTGGGGGATTCTTGCTGTCCCATTAGAGAATGTAATAGAACTCTCCAAGGTGGGAATTCAATTTTCTTTTGGTTATTCTGTGATTTTCCACCCACCATGACAATGCCCC
>JAQZBX010079637.1:0-13958 GCA_029593785.1 Cabassous unicinctus | reverse complement strand
GTGCTTAATCAGGGGAAGATTTTTTAAAAATGCTCATTAATGAGGAGAAAAGCTTGTGGAGGAACATCCAGGTTAAAGTTCAAATATATATGATGTGTGAGCATCATTTGACACATCTGGGACCCCATGAATATTTCTCTCCATTATCTGTTATTTGTCTCTTATTTACAAAAGAGAGAACACAAACCATGCTTTAAACAATAGCTAAACCCTACCTTTATTTCTTATTCTGTGTGCCAATGGTGTTGGAGGTATGGCTAAGTCCACCTTTTATATAATATTGTCATGATAAAATTATTTGTTACAGGATTATCACTTAAATATTGGAAACTTACATTGTGCCTCAATAACTAAATGTAGTTTTGCCTTTGCAGCAGTTTTGAATGTGTTTTAGAATTTTTTGGTTACTTTTCAGTATTTTGTTTGGTTATTTTTTGTAGTTAATGGATCAGCTATATTTCCTTGGGCACAACCTTATATTTAGATGCAGATTTGAGAAATGTGTATTGTATAGCTCTGTGCATAGGCATGTTCATGTGTGTTTGCATGAACTTGTATATCCACATTATTTGGCTAATGACACCTTGGTTGACTCTTATTGGCCATTAAACTTTGGAAAATACCATCTTATTTCCTTTGTGAAACTCTTCATGTTCCACTCAATAATCTGTCTGGTGAGGATATTTAATCAAAGTGTGTCCTGTAAATAAAAGAGTGTATAACAAATTTAGGTCAATATCATTCTTTCAAAGATTCTGAAATAGTAATTGAGAAAAGAAGGTGTGAAAGCCAGTTGGAGCTGAGCCTTACTGAGAGCAGTGTTGAGAGAATTTAGGGATGTTGCCTCTGACTCAGATGCATGGTCAATAAACTCATTACCATATTTAATCATGTTTTCCTACTGCTAGCAACCAAAATCATCAGAAATAGTGCCACAGTATGAACCATATTTCTTAAAATTATTGCAGAATTATGGTCCAAAAGACTATCTGATAGAAGCAGTTCATCATAATTAACCTCCATAATATCACAGAACACAAAAAGGTTGTCATGGAGGAACATGAATGACCTCAGAGACCATCTCTGGGAAAGGTGCAAAGCATGCCTGAAAGACACTCTCTGTCAGCCACTTATTCCCTTGAGAATCCTCCATGCCAGCTCCTCAGCACCTATATTAAGTACTGGAATGTGAAGAAGAAAGGCAGACATGCATTCATCTGTTTCTCAGAAGGGTGGAGTTGACACAAAGACAAGGACTGATAAGCTCAGGAGAAAAAGGCATGCTGAGTAGATTGGCACCAGCTTCTTGAAATAGCAAAGGAAAATGATCTATGGATTGACCCTATCCCACTTTATTAGTTCACTCGCCCTCACTCCTTATAAAAAAGGGTTGAGTGGAACACCCTAGAATATCATCCTGTTCTGTACACAAGTACACACCTCTCTGCCTCTGAAGAAAGGAGTACAACTTGTATGTCTTGTTCTCTAGCCATACTCCTCTATGACAGGCATAAGAAAGCTGAAAGTATCTTGGAAGAACATGCAATTAGAGGACTCTTTAATCCAAAGGGCCATCCCAAGAATTTGCATGTCAAGAGCCATGGTTCTGAAATTTTTGGGAGGTCTTCCCTTGAAGATCAAGACATGGGGGGCCAGAATTAATGGTTCAATGACCCTCTACCACAGACTTGATTCCTTACTGTGTCCTGCAATCTGAGATCATAGGGCTTGGGACTATATAAGGGGAATGCAAATCTCCCCCAGCTCCACCCTCCCCTTGGTTGATGTTGAAAAGCTGAGCACTGGGCTTGTATTCATGACTCCTGGGCTCCACCATGGACAGGCTTTGCTCCATTCTCCTGCTGCTGACTGCCCCTTCCTGTGAGTGCTCTGTACATGGAATCCCACAGGAATGAAAGGACTCCCCTTCTCATGCTGAACCACCTTCTCTTTCTCCTTCTGCTCTGTCCACAGGGACTTTTTCCCAGGTCATACTGAAGGAGTCTGGTCCTGGAATGGTGAAGCCTACCCAGAGACTTATGCAGACCTGCACCTTCTCAGGGTCTCACTCAGCACTTCTGGAATGGGTCTCACCTAAGTCCACAAGCCACCAGGCCCTAAGGAAGACATTGAAGTGGCTTGCAATTATAAAGTGGGATGATGATAAGTTTTATGCTTCATCTCTGAAGAGCAAGCTTACAATCTCCAAAGATACCCCCAGAAACCAGGTGTTCCTAGAAATGACCAACATGGATCCTGTAGACACAGCCACATATTATTGTTCACAGAGAGTACAGAGACACAACCACAGGGTCTTTCTGTACAAGAACCAGGGCTGGTTTTCATCCAAGACCATGATACTGCAGAAAAGGAGAATCAGTGCAGGTGGCATTTCCTGTTACTGTCTAGGGTTTCCTGTTCCCATACAGCAGCCTCCAAGCCTAGGCTTCCTTTCCCTTCCCTACTCAGAAGACTCATTCCCCTTGTACATTCAAGAAGGCAAGATTCTGTGTTCTCTTTTACAAAGATTGAACTGGACAAGGTCCAATAACATCAGTAAGATGGATTACCCATGCAGTGCAGGCTGTTGCTTGAACTCATATCCCTCAAAGTGCAGAACGCAGATAAGTACAATACGTGTTTTTATTAAATTGTTGGATGTAAACATGGGGAAGCATCATTAGATAAGAAAACATGAATAATTGCAGAAACACAAATATTAACTTCCTATGTATTGAAGAAGGAGAAACATGCTATAAAAGTTGCAAATATAAAAATAAGGTATAGGAAATCAAAAATTAGGTCTCCTAATAATGGAGTACCTGAAAGTGGTGGTTCAAAACTGAAGTTTCAGGTCTTCCACATGAGAGCTGTGAGTTTTAAAATTTGGGCCCAGGAGAAATAAATATATCCCCTGGGTATCCACAGGTACAATGATAAGAAGTCTGACACCTGAGAGTAAACACCATAGTTTTACACCAAGGAACAAGCCCTAGTAAATCAGATGAACAATCCAGAAAAAAAACACACACACAAAAAAAACAAAAAACATAACTCACGAAATATGATCACAAGTTTGTTCAAAAAACATAATTGTCCAAATTCTTCAAATGAAAAAGAATGATCACACTATAATATAAAGGAACAAAAAACCCACCATTATTCTAACAGAGACAAATGAGTGAGAAGAAAATCAATGTGTTTGGGGAGTTTGCAACATTTAAGACATTGAAATTCAAACAATAGTCATGAAAAAATATATGGTTGAGAAAACAGTATTAATAAAAGAATAAAGTGATAAACTTCACCAAATGTAAACATTGTCTCTTTATAAGACATTCATGAAATTGATGAGTCTAATTGCAGAACAGGACATATATTTGCAAATCCTATATCCAGCATATTACTTAATATTTGAATATATAAAGAACCCTCGGCTGAGCCCTGTGCCTGCCTCATCTCACCTTCTGCTTCCTAAGCACGGCAGCCCAGCCCTGCATGTGGGGCAACAACAAGTCAGCCCCACTGCACACCATCGTACCTGCAAGGCCACTCCAGAAGTCAGTTTTCTTCACGGATTGGGAGCTACAGGGCATGGATGGGCAGATACCTTTGCAGGTATCGGAAGTTCACCTATCAAATATATATGCCCGGTTATGCCTGTTACATTCAATATGAACAAGAATTTGCCTTCCTCGTTTGATATTATTGGGCTTTCACCCGATTCACAGGAGGATGAAGCTGAAGTCTAGCAGGCAGCAGAAAACGTCAACAATTTGATAGACCAAGAGGTGAAGAATGGAATTCCTTCTAAAGGGATTATTTTGGGAGGATTTTCTCAGGGAAGAGCTTTATCTATAAATAATTCTCCTTGCCCAATGTAGAAAGTGGCAGGTGTGGTTGCACTCAGTTGCTGGCTTCTCCTTCAGGATTGCTTTGCATGGGATCCTATCAGTGGCACTAATAAAGATATTTCTATTCTCCAGTGCATGGAGATTGCAACCCTCTAATTCCCCTAATATTTGGTTCTCTTACATTTGTAAATCCAGCCAGTATAAACTTCAAAACCTGTGAGGGCATAAGACACAGTTCATGTCACCAGGAAATGTTGGCTATCAAGCAGTTCATTGACAAAGTCCTACCATCAGTTGATTGACATCACTAAGAGGCCTTGTGTAGAAGTACACCAGCATCAGTGTAGTAGAGGAGAAACCTTTAAACATGTCCAATCCTGAAACTTCTTTGCAGTGTTAGAATGTTTTTTTGCAAATACATACTTATGGCACAGACTAAATAATGTCTTTTCATAGAAAATGTATGTTATTTTAAGTTTCTATGCATGTATTTGTATAAAATCCCAGAATATACTAGTATTAAAATAGGTGAAGCAGCTATCTTTTTTTATCTCAAATGTAATTCAGAAAAATAATTAAATACTGCAATCAGAATTTTTTCTTACATCATTCGAAATTGTTTGAATGCTTCATGAAAATTTGTTCAGGTATGAATGAACAGATAATATATAAATGATTAAATTGTGCTCTGACTTAGACTATGGACTTATTCCAAAGTTGCCTAATCATCATACAATGGCTGTATTTTAATATATGTATTCATATGTACATAATGATTGTAATAGCAAAATAAGAACGAAGTGGTATTATAATAATCCTAATAATAGGAATAATACTTTTAAGAGTTAGAAGAAAACTAATATTATTGTTCTCCTCAAATAATGACCCTTTTATTTTAGAGACCAGTCTTTTTCTTTAAATTAACTATGATTCCATTTAATATTCTTTTCTCCTCTCTAGAAAAGACATGTTCTTCCTTTATTATCCTTCATAGGAGACAAAATATTTTTTGCCTGCACAGACATCTGGTGTTAATAAATGCTGTAATATTTGACATTATGAATTACATTCTGCTAACAATGGAGCCTACATTTTTTTGTGAAATCTTTATATCTCTTTCATTTTGAATACTTTGACAAAGTATAGAATTTTAGGTTGGTGTTTTTAAATTATTTTCAACATTTTAAATATCTTAATCCATTGTTTTTTTGCTTCCATGATTTCTGATGAATTGTGTCATGTATTTCTTATCCTATTTCTTCTATAAGTAAGTTATATTTATTTTTTGTTTAGTACGGTTTTCTTAAAAGTTTTTCTGCAGTTTTCATATGATCTGCTGTTCATATGTAACATATGTAACTGCTGCTAAAGCAAATGCATCTTTTGGAAAGGAATATGATCCTGAAAACTGGAATTGGAATATATTGGTGGATTCTGATTGTAACAATTTAAAATTTCTTTTATGATTCCCAAAACAGGAGAGATTATGTTTACTAACTAATCCATTCCTTCGGGTGTCAAGCCCTTTTGATTGACGTTCATGAAGATTGTGTGACTCATGTTGAATATCTCCCTTCTTGCTGGTCTGTTGTAAACAGAGACACAGAGAAAAAGAGACAAAAAATAAAGTGGAGCCAAATATTATATAGATTGTGCTATGTGAGACAGAGGACTGCAGGAAAACAGAAACCACAAGAGGCTTAAAAAGGCTCAGGGAGAGATGAGCCATATGACCGCTAACTCACAGCTGAACTCTGGAAGATAGTGGAGCAGCTGAGGCTGATAGAGGAGGCCTGGGAAGAGTCAAGCCCTATACCTGATTGCCCACAGCTGAGCTCCAGGAGAGGCAGCTTCTGGAGGGGAAAAGCAAAGATCTACAGCCATCTTCCCCACATGGCAGGATGGTAGGATCACCAGTAGCTAACTTTGGTGAGAAAGCATCTCTAAATGTGCCTTGATTAGGACATTTCATGGACTCAAAACTGTAAGATTTTAGTATAAATAAAACCCCTATTATAAAAGCCAATACATTTCTGGTACTCTGCATCTGCAGCCTTTGGCAAACTAAAAGAGAAATTGGTACCAGGTGAGTGGGATGCTGCTGCTTGCAATTACCAAAATTTTTGGAACAGTTTTATAAATGGGTAAGGGTATTGTTAGATTAAGCATGGCTATATTAAATAGAAGGGCCCAACTGATCCTGCTCTACAAAGGAGAAACACATCTCTCAGTTCAAAGTGAGGGTTTGGGATACAGTTTTTATAGGTAAAGGAGAGGTGTAAGGGAGAAGATAATCAAGTGAAAAAAGTGATGATGTTAGATCTTCTAGTGATCTTGTGAGGAAGGTACATGCAATATCTCAGTCCCATGTTCTCTCAAGCAGGTCAAACATTCCTGTTGCCCTGGTTTCAATGATTCATCAGTCACAGTTTAGATTTAAATATTGGTGCTCCTGATGCTATTCTGTTGTTTTGCCTTCAGATGTTATTTTATTTCTGTTATTCTTGTGAGCAGAACTAGGAGCATCTGGTTAATATCCTTATGGGAAATAAAAATAAAGAGTAAAATGCAAAGATTAGATTCATAGAAAAGTAAATCTGGGAAGATCCAGAGCTGCTTAGATGAAGAAATTTTTAATAAGCACATTTTCCTGCTGACAGTATTTTTGGGAGGAATTGTGGCATGCTTGATAAAAAAGGCCTAGATTCCTTTGAAGAGACTGTTGTTAGTATTATGGGCCCTAAAGTTATTTCCAGTGAAGCCTTAGACAGAAATGATGGCTGGAAAGAAAGTGATCCTTAATTTAAAGTTGCAGAACATATGACAAAATTGACTGCTGATGTTAGATGGAAGGCAGAATTTTAAAACAACAAGCTTGGACATTTAGTTGAGGAGATTTACAAGTTAAATATGGAAATTGCAGCTTAGTTTCCTATTGCAGTTCATTGCCAAGTGAGAGGAAAGAGATAAGCTGAGAACAGTACTCTGGGGCACAAAGAAACCAGATATTAATGATTTGGGAAATTTCAAGCTTTTGGAAAGCAAGACCCCAGAGGATAGTGAGCCATGTGGGGCCTTAACTAAACTTGGAACTTGCAAGTCAGGATAAGAAATGTATTCATCTAGGAAGGATGTGTGGAATGTCTTATATTGTGATGGCTTGGAATCCTATTAATTTGAAAATCCAGAAAAGTTTTTGCTAGATCTCTATGAGTGACACCAATGTCACCAGACTAAAAGAGATAGAAAAGGGAGAGATAGAAGGAGAAACCACTTCAAGAAGAAGACTATGAAAGCTGAGGTCTGGACATGGGACATATTATTGAGCCAGGAGAGGCACATCACCCATTTATGAAGAAAAGGTGAATTTGCCCAGGCATTTGAAGAGGGTAGATATTCTAGCCCTTTGTTCAGAGAGAGTTTAGCTTCCTCAGGCTACAGAGAGGTGGAGCACATTACCCAAATTTGGGGAGTGTGAGGTGGTCACCTGACTCCTCTGAGGGCTTTTTGCCTTTCCTACATAGATTAGAGAGAGTTAGGTCACCACCCCACTCTTCTGAGGAGGTCAAAACTGTCCCCCAGAAATTTGGGAATGTGTCATCATCACCCCACTGTTTTTGGAGAGTGAGGTCTAAAGCTTGACCACCACACAGGTATTTTATGAGAGTGGAACCAAGAAGATGACCATGGGACAAGCCCATGGAAGGAGTGGGCTCCTTGAGGGCCCTAGAAAGAGAAGACATCTAAAGATGACTCTCACACTGTGAAATCTAACAGAATATTCCTTGCAGGTTTTCAGAACTCTCTGGGACCCATGATGCCTGTTTTCTTTCCAATTTCTCCTAACAGTAATGCAAATGTTTATCCTATGTCTGTGCCTACTTTGCATGCTGGAAACAGATAACTTGCTTTCTAAGTTTCACAGGTCTATAGCCAGAGGTGACTTTTGGCCCAAGACAAACTGCATGCCTAAAACTGATTTTATGTGATTTTTTACTAAGCATTGTTACTGAGATGAATTAAGGCTTTTGAAATATTGTGGTGTAATGAATTTAAGGCAAATGGTGTAATTTGCATATGTAAAGAATATTTATTTTTGGGATTCAGAGGGTAAAGTGTGGCAGTTTGAAATTCTTTTATTAATCTCACAAAGAAAAAGATTATGCTTTTGATCTAATCCATTTCCTATGAGTGTGAGACCCTTTTGATTGGAGTACATCTGTGAGGTGTAACTCAGGTTGAGTCTCCACCCTCTTGCTGGGTCTGATAGAAACAGAGACACATGTGACACAGACACATAGGAAAAGGGAGCCAATATATTATATTGATCCTGCCATGTGAGAGGACTGTAGGAAAACAGAAACCCTGAGAGACCCAAGGAGCCAAGGCCCAGGGGAAATGAGCCATGTGTCTGATAACTCACAGATGAACTCAGGAAGAAAGTAGAGAAGCTGAGGCTGATAGAGGAGGTCTGGAAATAAACAAGCCCTATGTCTTGTTGCCCACAGCTGAGCTCTGGTAGATGGTAGAATCTGAAGGGGAAGGCAGAGATTGGTGACTATCTTTACAACATGGCAGGGCACTAGGATCAAGAGTAGCTGATTTGGTGAGAAAGCATCTCTGAGGGCACCTTGACTGGGACATTTCATGGCCTCAGAACTGTAAGCTTGTAGTCTAAATAAAGTCCTTATTTAAAAAGCCAATCCATTTCTGGTAGTTTGCATCAACCACATTTGGCAAACTATTACACTAATGAAGCTGGGAAAATTGAACCCCTAAATTTTACCGAGTATTTTTTGTCAGTAGAAGCAACTCATCAAACTCCATCTGAGGAAGTTAACTTTGCTTTCCAAGCAAATTTGTAACAGCCTCCTCTTAGCTTGTCAGGGATGCTTTAACAAAATGCCATGGACTCTTTGGCTTGAACAACAGGAATTTATTTTCTTAAAGTTTTGCATGCTAGAGGTTTCAAGTATAACTATGAGCAGGGTTAGGTTTCCCGTGACATCTGTAGAGCTCTGATTGTGGCTTGCACACATTCAATTTCTCCCTCTATCACATGATGGTCTCTTTCTCTATCTCTGCCCCAGTCATCTGGAACTCCTTACAAATTTCTTGCTTTATAAGTATTCTATTAATATGGAATTAGGGACCAAATGAGGTGTTCCCTAATCAAATTTGGATTCAACTTAACTAATAATATCTTCAAAGATCTTATTTAAAAATGACTTCATATTAACAGGACAAGGGATTAAGACTGAGCAAATCTTTTTTTTAACCTTGAAAAAAAATAATTTTTATAAGTAACATAGCTTCCATAATTAAATAATAACTATGTTAAATCACTTACATCATAAAATAGTTTTCTATCAGCAGCCAGTCATATAGATGCCAGAGTCTTAGTAACATGATAAACAGTAAGTAATGCACTGTGAAAACAGATTCTGTAAGAGTAGGAATCAGTTCAGGCCACTGTCTAGAAAAATCCAATCAGCAAATCTTCTTGAGGACACAATTCAATTCAAACTGCCCTCTCTACTGCAAAAAGTCATATCCTTCCCACTTGCAAAATCTTTCCCTGCCATCCTATTATAAGAATAGCCTTATGACATGTCAGTAACAAGTCCACTTAAAATATATATCAGTTATGAGTATTTTCCAATACAGGCAAGACATCTCTGTCCTTGTAAGTGTGAAACCTAGAAAAGAAGTCATCCTCTTCCAAAATACAGTGGTGAAAAAAGCATAGGTTAGAAATCCCCATTGCAGAAGAAAGAAATTGACAGGTAAAATAAGGGGTCACAGTTTCCAAGCAGTTCAAAACTCAATAAGATACATTCCCCTAGACTTCAAGGCTTGAGATTAGTCTATGGTGGGAGTTTTTCTCTCCCATTCAGGTGTACCAGCACTGCTACCCTCTCCAAGTACCTATGTGTTGTCCAATTTCTCCCTGAGACCTCACAAATTGTCCCCATCCTCTTCAGATGCCAGGGCGGTGGCCATAACTTCTAAAATCACCAGGGTGAAGACCTACTCTCTCTAAACAGCAGAATGGTCCTGTGCTTTCTGAAAGCCAGGGCAGCAGGCCTTCTCTCTTGGCCCTAGGAGTTCTCTTCAGTGCAGACCTTTGCATTCATTGATCTGTCCTTGTACTTTTTCTTCATTCTGTCTTGTCTCTGTTACATCCTCATAAAGAGTACATTCTGGAAATTTTTCCAGTGATATAAATATTTCAAAATCTTTGTTGTTTTCCATGCATTTTATGAGAGTCCAACCCATCAGGTAAAGTGTCCTCCATAGACATTACCTGGATAAACACATCTGAATTCTTGAATTCTCTTGAGAATGTTAATTGGATCCATTTGTCTTACATACAATCTCTTAAGAAATGTTGGGTTCACCTGCACTCTCATCCACATTTCCTTGGAAACCTATCAGGAAAGGGTGAGTATTTTCAAAATCAATAAGTGATGGTTCCTTTTACTTAACATCTCAGCCCTCAATTTACATTTTCCTCTTGTATTTTACTATAATCTGTGAGGAGAACCCAGGCCACACCTTCCATGTTTTGCTTGGGAATTTCGTAAGTTAAACATCCAGATTCATTAGTAAGAACTTCTGCCATCCATCTGATAATAGAACACATCCTGGAAATTCCCTTGCTACTTTGTAACAAGGATTACCTTTCTTCCAGTTTCCAACAACACTTTAATAATTTCATTCTAAACTGAATCACCTTTAACATCCTTATTTCTACAACAGTGCCAAAAAGGCAAACTAGTCTTTAATAATAAGCACCCCCAAATTCTTCTGACCTCTACACATGGCCCATTTACATAGCCATTTCTGCATATTTAGCTATTTGTTACTACCATAAATGGTCTTTTCTTGTCATAACTGCTATATTAAATACCTCAGAATGGTTGGCTTGAAAAACTTGAAGTTATTGGCTTAGAATTTTGGAGACTGGAAGTCCAAAATCAAGATATCAGTAGGAACATACTCTCTGGGGAAACCTGGAGTTAGCTTGCTGGTAATATACAATAGATGTCTCTTTCTGTCTCTGACTGCTGCCTGGGTCCAAATGCCCTCATTTAATAAAGACTACATTCATTTTTTATTAATGCTGACCATGATTCAGTTTGGCCTTACCTTAACTAATAAGCTCTCCAAAGAGCCTATCTACACACAGATTTACATTCTCCAGACTGGGGTATAAACTTCAACATGTTTTACTTTATAACAGCAATTATTGATTTGGGCATCATTCTTAAACTACTAGAAGTAGAAAGACATTTATAGAAACTGCATTCAACAAAAGAATATGCATTCTTCACATGTACACAAAGAATGTTCTGTTGGTATTAGTGGCCATCTTGTTTCACCATGTGGCAACAATACCATGATCAACAGTAGCTGACTTAGAAAACATCTCTGATGGTGCCTTGGTTTGGACTTTACACAGCCTTGGAACTGTAAGATTTTATCCTGAATAAATACCTTTTATAAAAGCAAAAATATAAAAGAATGTTCTGTTGTATATAACATATGATATGCCACAAAATACATCTAAATAACCTTAAATGGATATAAATAACATAAGGTATGTACTCAATACATAAAGGAATGAAATTGAAAATGAATAGAAGAAAGTTTGAAAAATTCACAAATATTTAGAAATGTAAAATGGTCTCCTTGTTTAATCAATTGCTCAAAGAAACAATCCAAAGGAAATTAAGAAAATACATTGAGATGAATTAAAATGAAAGTAAAACTAATAAAAAAATTTGGATGTTGATAAAGTAGAACCTAGAGGGAAATTTGTGTATGCAAATGCCCATATTAAAAATAAAGTTCTCAAAAATAATAATCTAGCCCTCATTTTTTAGATATTGCAAAAATAAGAATTAGCTAAATCTAAAGTTAACAGAAAGGAGGATAAACTAAAAATTAAAGTGGGAAATATTGAAATAGAGAATAGAAACACAGTTCAAATAAATCAATGAAACAAAAACAGATTTTGTGAAAAGGGCAAGCTCATCAAAACTGACAAAACTTTCCTTAAATTGGCCAAGGGAAAAAAGAGACAGAAAGAAGAAAGAAATTGCTAGAAAAAAGCAGGAGTGAGGAGGCATAACTACTGATTTCACAGAATTTTAAAAAATTGATTGTAAAAAAATAGTATGAATAAGATAATTGTAATACATTATATAAATTAGGTGAAGTGGATAAATTCCTAGAAAGTTACAAACTACCAAAATTGACTCAGAGAAATAGACAATATGAATAGGACTTTGTATTAGTCAGGGTTCTCTCGGGAAACAGAATCAACAGGAGATATCTGTCAAAAATATGAAATTTTATGAGTCTCTCACACAACTGTGGGGATGCACAAGTCCAGGTTCCACAGGCAGGCTGCAAACCAGGGCCTCCGATGAAAGTCCAATGAAAGGTCCTTGATGAGTTTCTGAGAGAAGTTGCTGTCCAAAGACAAGCTGGGAAATTCTCTATAAATGTTGAAATCACTTCCCCTTTTAAGGCATACAACTGATTAGATAAAAGCATCATCCATTGCTGATGCAAGCTCCCTGATTGATGCAGATGTAATCAGTCATTCACACAGTAAACTCACTGGTGATCGAAGTCCATAAATGCTCTTGTATTACAATAGGCCCAGTGCTTCCTGGGCCAAACACCTGACACAATTATCTGGCCGAGTCAACACATTAGCCTAACCATCACAGACTTTATGAATAAAGTGATTCAATTTAATAATAATAATAAGTATATATTTATAAAACACCCAGGTTGATATTTATAACTGCAAATGTTAAATATTTTTATAATTTCAACAATGCCAGACAGTCCTAAATATAGTATTCTGAAATCTGGTAAAGATAGTGCTCCAGGTTTTTTTGTTGTTGTTATTTTTCAGTTCACCTTAGTCCTAAGCTATGTCAGTTATGTATGATGAGGGACTTATTTTCCTTATAGTCATTCAAGTGCTTACTTCTCTCACCACATTGAAAATATCAAATAGAATTCTTGGCTGCAGTCACACTAGTCTCAATCATAATCTCCAAAGGAGGTTTGCATGATTAACCATTCAATGTGTAATTCAATGAGGTAGATAGATTTTATTAGATTATGTGTTTTTATTTGTGAATTTTAAATTTTTCACTTGAATATTACATGAAAGAAAACAAAAATCTGTTCTGATATATTATATCTCATAAATAAATGTATTTGGTTTACTAAATTCTTTAGTATTTCTACATCTAATTCCAGGAGATACATAGGTGTGCAAATTCTTACTCTTGAAACAAATTTGCAAGTTTTTCTTAATCCAATTATTCTTTGTAAATGAGTTTTCCCTTCATTGTGGCTCCAACAAAGTGCTCAGCAAAAATCCCGCCAATTGCGGTCGTGCTTCCATGTGACTTGTTCCAATAGTGCCAGGGGCTCTCTCTATCCTTGATACAATTTCTCCACAAAGTAAGGAAGACAAGAGGCAACAGCACAAAGGGCTTGTCAAAAGTTTGACACCAGAAATTACCCAGAACCTTTTTTCCAACATAGTGAACACTTTTCACCCACTTCCCACAATGCACAGATAGCAGTGTAGAGAGGCACCTTGGGATGACCTGACCTGGACTGTTATTGGAAAAGGAGACAACCTGAGATTAGGACTTTGGAAACTATTTTCTGTAGTCCCTTCCTTCTCACCAAACACTTTGTATTTGTGGCAGAACTGGGGATTTACAACTCTGTCTAATCCTTAGACTAGAATAGGATGTCCAAGTCCTCTAAGTTAGTTTCCCTTTCAGGCCTTTAGTAGTTTTAATTGGTGATGAGTCCACAGCATAACAGTACCCAGACAATGCCAATTTTGAGAAAAATAAGGGGTGACAGACAGAGTAGTCTTGTGCATCAAGTCTCAGGAATCCTTTTCTACCTAACTCCCCTGGGATCTAGAGGCAAAAGAGGGAGGAGCCCTGCTGGTCAGATCTTATTAGACCAAAGAGAGGAAGACATGCAAATGCAGCCACTCCTCTGCTCATGAAAATCAGCTTATCTCTTGTCCCTGCACCTGCTGAAGAAGAG
>JAQZBX010079636.1:0-13945 GCA_029593785.1 Cabassous unicinctus | reverse complement strand
ATTGTATGATTCAAAAAAATTTATATGTGTCCAGTACATTTAATTGAGAAGTGGATGTTTTTATTCAACTGTGTTTTCTGTTTAGTTTTTAATTGCCAATATTTTTAATTATTAAATGTACAAAATAAAGTTTAAAAAAAAAGACCTTGTGGTAGGTGGTGGTTTCTTGGACATTGCATCCAAAGCGCATGCAACAAAAGAAAACAGATAAATGGGATCTCCTCAAAATAAAACACTTTTGCACCTCACAGGACTTTGTCAAAAGGGTGAAAAGGCAGCCAACTCAATATTTGGAAATCACATGTCTGAAATAATAGATAAATGGGATCTATAAAAAGACATTACAACTCAACAATAAAAAGACAAATGGCCCGATTAAAAAATGGGTAAAAGACTTGAATAGACGTTTGTCCAAAGAAGAAACACAAATGGCAAAAAAACACATGAAAAAATGTTCAACATCACTAACGATTAGGGAAATACAAATCGAACCTACAATGAGATATCATTTCACACCTATCAGAATGGCCACTATTAAAATGACAGAGAACTACATATGTTGGAGAGGATGTGGAGAGATAGGAACACTTATTCACTGTTGGTGGGAATGTAGAATGATACAGCCACTGTGGAGGACTGTTTGGCAGTTCCCAAAGAAGTTGAACATAGATTTGCCACGTGAATCTGCAATGCCATCAATGGATATATACCCAGAAGAACTGAGAGCAGTGACATGAATAGACATCTGCACACCTATGTTCATAGCAGCATTATTCACAATTGCCAAAAATTGGAAACAAAGAATGGATAAACAAACTGTGGTATAGTCACATGATGGAATATTATGCAGCTGTAAGAAGAAATGAAGTCATAAAGCATATGACAACATGGATGAACCCAGAGGACATTATGTTTAATGACACAAAAGGACAAATACTATATGATTGTGTTACTATGAATTAAAAATATTGTACAACATATTGTATGATTCCATTTATGTAAACTGTAAATATAAATCAATTTATAAAGATAAAAAATATAAAACGATGTCATAATCACCTCTGAATCATCAAGGAAAAAGAAAGGGAAAAAAAGGGTATATGTAGGGAGTGGATGTGGCTCAAGTGGTTGAATGCATGCTTCCAATGTATAAGGTCCCCGTTTTGATCCCTGGTACTTCCTAATATCAAAACAAACAAACAAATGAAAAAACTGATTCTCACTGCGGAGCAGATGTAGCTCAGGGGTCACGCGCCTGCTTCCCATGTACAAAGCCCTGAGCTCAATCCCCGGTACTTCCTAAAAAATATTAAAAAGTTTAAGAATTTGAAAAAAGAGTGTATGTGAAGTGTTATATAAAATGCCCAGTTTGTGGTAAGTGCTTTATATTTCAGCAGTATAATGGGACTACTCCCTAGAAACTACATTCTGCAAAGGAGGAGTAACTCATGCTTGGTAACTGATTAAAATGCTTAAATTTCTAAAATTTATAGATAAATGAGGAAAGAAGTTTAATATTCTGTATCAGGCAAACAGATCAATCCAAACAGAAAAGCCTGAAGATGAAAACAAAACTGAGAGCTCATGTAGGCTAATATAAATCTTCTTCTAAATGAAAGCTCAGGAGGCTGTTCAAATTCTTCCTAGGCTTTGTTACCCTGATCTCTGGGTTGCTTGATTATATCTGAATAGGAGGAAGGTTAATGGGATCTAAACCTCTCCCCTCTGTACTTTACAAGTTGCAAAACTCGTCTGTATCTACTTTGCCACAGAAAGAAGGCACAGAAATTATTCCTTTAGTGCATAGAAATCATCGGATCTTAGAGGTGGAATGGCTTTTAATGGTCTCTTGGAACATTGCCTCATTTTTTAAGATGGAAATGAACTCAGAGAGGATAAGGAACCTTCTCAGGATAGACAAAAAAACAAGATCTCAGATTTTCTCATTCCTGGTTCCGTGGACTTTCCACTGTATACTGCAGCATTTCTGTTTTGTTTTGTTTTATTATGCACGTGAATGATTTTATCCAAGAATTGGGGACAAGGAAGAAACTTTCCATTCATATAGCTATTCTTGTACTTCCTAATCTGTGATTCTTTTACATGTGGTTTTCAACCCTGGATACTTGGCAATGTGTGACATTTTTTTGTAGTCACTATGACTGAGGGTTTCGACATGCATATAGTGGGTAGAACCTGAGAATGTTGCATAATACAGCATAGTAAATTGTTTGCTCAAATGCAGCCATGGTCATATTGGGGGGTGGGGTGGGGGGAAAGAATGTGAACTGACTATGTTCCAGGCATTGTGCTGCTAAATGCTTAAGTACATTACATCCTATTTAATTTACACAATATATCAGTGACATACTGGTAAGGTGCTATTATAATTTCCATTTAATGAGGAAACCAAGGCCCTGACAGGAAGACCTGCCTTTATGTTTGTACATATCTAAGTATGTATTGGCATTTTTCTCAAAACTATCTTTTCTTTAGTATCAAAGTGCAGAGATTCTGGAACATAAAAGAAAGAAGAAAGACTTCAGTACAAAGAATATTATTGAGGGCAAAAAGGGATATTCCATAATGACATAATAACTCTAAATGCATATGTACCTATTAACAGAGTTTCCAAATGCATGAAGCAAAACCTGATAAAGCTAAAAGAAAAAATAGACAAATCCATAGTTATCATTGGAGACATCAACAAATTTCTTTCTGTAATTTATAGTATAAGTAGGTAGGAAATCAGTAGAAACATAGACAATTTGAGTAATATTATCAACCAACTTGGCCTAATTGACATTTATAGAACAGTAGACCCCCAAATTGCAAAATACCCCAAAATTGCAAAATACACATTCTTTAAAAGCACGCATGGGGAGCAGATGTGGCTCAAGCAGTTGAGCGCCTGCTTCCCACATGGGAGGTCCCAGGTTTGGTTCTAGTACCTCCTAAAAAAAAACACAAAACAAACAAACAACAAACAAAACAAATGGAAAAACAACTCAGGGGAGTTGATGTGGCTCAGTGGTTGAGTACCAGCTTCCCACATACGAGGTTCCAGTTTCAATCCCTGGCCTGGTACCTCAAAAAAAAAAATCAATTTTAAAAAGATAACTGGAAAAACCCCAGTATTTGGAAATTTTAAAAATTCTAAATACCCAAAACTCAGAATAAATCACAGGAAAACTGGAAAATATTTTGAACTAGATGATAAAGAAACTAAAACATATCAGCATTGTGGGATATAGCTCTAGCAGTGGTAAATGCATAGCTTTAAATTCTTATATTAATGAAGAAGAAAGGTGAAAAAAGTGATTATTCATCACCTGGCTGGCAATGAGGTTCCATCTGGGGCATAGATAATCCCTGATACAAGGTAGTGGCCCAATTGCCATAACTTTCACCAGTGGTGACTTTAGAGAATGTTCTGGTGAAGGGGAATGCTTTAGTTGGTGTAATGATTCAGGCATATGGCATGTCATAGATACTAAGGTGTGCTCTTAAGCGATATAGTAAAAAATCTTTCCATTGGCAGCCTCTGTCCTATAGAGAACCAATTTCTATCTGCCACGGGAAGAAATGGATGTGATCCGTGATGATGAGTATAAAACACCCAAAATATATGAAATAGAATGAAATAAAACTAATTAAGTATTCATAAAACAAACCCACAGTCTAATTTTTAATTTCTCTCTACATCTTTTATATACTGTTGACTGAATACTCATTTTTATATCAACCTAAACTTTATATTTATCTGTGTATGCAAGGCCACAAAGCAGAACCGGCAAACCCTTTCTCTTCCACAAAATTACTGTTGTTTGGCATGAAAGATGTTTAAAAACAGTGGGAGAATTCACATAAAATCCAGATTTCTGGCTTCTCTTCAAAACTCAGAAGATCTGACAACACTGGACTTTGACTTCCCTGGAATAACAGTCAATAGAAGCTGAATAATCATTCACCATTTAGATGTTATTCGCTTACCTACCCCTTCTTTTCTTAGTTACCTATTTTCTATTTGAAGGTGAGATTGCAACTTTTGACTTAATGTAATGACTATATTTGGATATATTAGTTAGGATAATGTTTAGCTGCAGATGACAGAAAATCCCATAATAGTAATGACTTAAACAAGAGAGAAGTTAATTTTTTTCTCACATTAAAGAAGTCTAAGATAGACAGCTCAGGGCTCATATGGTAGCTCCTCAAAGTTGTTAGGGACCCAGGTCCCTTCTAGTTCACTGCTTGGCCATCCACAGATTGTGACCATCACCCTCATGGTCCAAGTACTGCTAGAGTTCCAGGCATCAGGACTATGTTCTAAATGGCAGGATGGAGGAAAGGGAAAGAAGTGTGTGCCCCTCCACCATTAAAGGAAGGTCCTTGGAAGGCCCTATACAGAACTTCTGTTTATATATGACCAGTCAGAATTTAGTCACATGGCCATATCTAGCAGCAAGGGAGGCTGAAAATTTTTTACTTTTACCCAGGTGACCCTGTACCTAACAAAAATCATAGTTATTTTTTCTATTAGAGGAAAGAGAGACTAGTATTGGGTGGTAACTAGCAATCTAAGCCTTACTATCTGACTTATTAGGTATCTCTGGGGCACCTAGATGGATATTGTCAATTGTAAAAGCTTCTGGAAACATTGGCAACATGAAAATAATCTCAGCACAAAGCCAAAGTGACAGTTTTAAAACAGAAGTCAGATCACATCTCTTTGACATTTAAAACTCCCCTTAGCTCTCAATTTCATTCAGAATAAAAGCTAAAGTCCTAACAATGGCTTGCAAGACTCCATTACCAGAGAACACTCCCTAACCCCATCTATGAGGCCAACAACACCCTCACACCAGAGCCAGATAAACATACACAAGAAGAGAAAACTATAGACCAATATCTCTTAGGAGTATAAATGCAAAAATCCTCAACAAAATATTTAGCAAACCAAATCCAACAGCACATTAAAAGAATCATACACCAAGATCAAGTGGGATTTATCCCTGCTATGCAAGGGTGGTTCAACATAAGAAAATCAATAAATGTAAAACACCACATTAACAGAATGAAGGAAAAAAAATACATGATCATCTCAATTGATGCAAAAAAGGCATTTAATAAAATGCTACACCCTTTCATGATTTAAAAAAAAAACACTTAGAACACTAATAATAGAAGAAACTTCCTAAACATGATATGAAAATCCCACAGCTAACATCTTACTTAATGGTGAAAGACTGAAAGCTTTCTCTCTAAGATCAGAAACAAGACAAGGATGCCCACTGTCACCACTGTTATTCAATATTGTACTGAAATTCTTGCCATTGAAATTTGGCAAGAAAAAGAAAAAAAAATGCATCCAAATTGGAAAGGAAGTAGTAAAATTTTCCCTATTTGTAGATGATGTGATCCTATATACAGAAAATACTGAAAAGTCCACAAAGCTCTTAGAGCTAATAAATGAATTCAGCAAAGTGGTGGGGTGCAATATCAACACCCAAAAATCAGTAGCTTCTCTATACATGAGCAATGAAACATCAGAAGAAATCAAGAAAAAAAATTCCATTCACAATAGCAACTAAAAGAATAAAATACCTAGAAAAATTCTTCTCAACCCTACCGCATGGCTGAATATTCACTAAGCTGTAGTTTTTGGTTTAGCATGCCACTTCAATCTTGATATTTTCTCTTACCAGGTGAGAACTTTTTATTTTGGTCTTTCCTGAGGGTGTGGAAATTGAGGTTGAGGGAGGTGGTAAAATTAGCCATTTTATCTGTGAAATATTTGTGAAAATATGCATACAATGTGTATCTATGAAATCTTTTTGTACTACAGTGACAGCATATCAAAAATATCTCCTTTATCTTATATTGTATTTTTCGTTGTGTATTTCATATGTGTAGCATTTACATCTTGTGACACTGAGGGTCTGGGCACCTACCTGCAGTTGGGTAAAAAGCATGTAATTGAGAGTCATAAAGATGCAGGTTCCCATCTTGGCTCTTCTGTTTCCACCCTTGGTCCAGCAGCTTGATCATTCTTAACTTTAATCCATTCATGTGGGTATGAACCCATTGTAAATATGACCTTTTGATGAGATGACTTCATTTAAGGTGTGTGTAGCCCAGACCAATCAGGATGGAATTTAATCTTATTACTGGAGTCCTTTGTAAGCTGAATGAAATTCAGACATTAGGAGAGCAACCCATGAAGCTGAACATCAACTGAACCCAGAAGACAAGGGAGAGACGAGGAGATGCAACTATGTGCATTGCTATCTGACAAGCTAAGGACCAAGAATCACTGGCAGCCAGCCCCAGGATGTCACAGGAGGACCCCCAACCTCACACCATATATAAAAATCAACTCAAAATGGATCAAAGACCTTAATATAAGAGCTAGAGCTATCAAATACATGGAAGAAAACATAGGGAAGCATCTTCAGGACCTTGTGTTAGACAATGATTTCTTAGACTTTATACCAAAAGCACAAGCAACAAAAGAAAAAAAAAAAAGATAAATGGGACCTCATCAAAATAAAAAAACTTTTGCACCTCAAAGAACTTTATCAAGAAAGTAAAATGACAGCCTTCACAATGGGAGAAAATATTTGGAAACCACATATCTGATAAAAGTTTAACACACAGAATATATAAAGAAATCCTTTAACTTAACAACAAAAAGGAAAAAACAATTGAAAAATGGGCAAAAGACTTGAACAGACATCTTTCCAAAGAAGATACATGAATAACCAGAAAGCACATGAAAAGTTGCTCAACATCATTAGCCATCAGGGAAATGCAAATCAAAACCATAAAGAGAGGGAAGCGGGTGTGGCTCAGTGGATAGAGCCCCCGTTTACCATATGGGAGGCCCGGGTTCGCTTCCCGAGGTCTCCTTGTGAGGGCACGCCGGCCTGAGCGGTGCGGTGGGCTGATGCAGCAACCTCACGGCCAGAAGCGGGTGTGGTGCAATGGATAGAGCACCCGTTTACCATATGAGAGGCCCCGGGTTCGCTTCCCAGGGCCTCCTTGTGAGGGCAGGCCGGCTGGCGCGGCGCCGTGGGCTGATGCGGCAAGACCTCACAGCAAGGGGGAGATAAGCAGACACAGAGAAGACACGCAGCGAATGGACACAGCAACACAAGCAGCAAGGGGGGGATAAATAAATAAAATAAATAAATCTTTTAAAAAAAAACCATAAAGAGAGCAGAGCAGGTGTAGTTCAGTGGTTGAGTGCCTGCTTCACATGTAGGAGGTCCCTGAGTTCAATCCCCAGTACCACCTGAAAAACAAACAAACAAACAAACAAAAAACACACAAAGAGGTACCATTTCAAACCCACTAGAATGGCTACTATTAACAAACAAAAAATAACAAGTGTTGGAAAGGATGTGGAGAAATAGGAACAGTCATTCATTGCTGGTGGGAATGTAAAATAGTGCAGCTGCTGTGGAAGACAGTTTGGCCATTCCTCAGAAAATTAATTATAGATTTACCATATAACCAGCAATCCCACTTCTATGTATATCCCAAAAGAATTGAAAGCAGGGATTCAAACAGAGATATTTGCACACTGATGTTCATCGAGGCATTATTCACAATTGCCAAACATGGAAGCAACCCAAGTATCCATCAACTGATATAATGGACAAACATTATGTGAAATATATATGCAATAGGGTATTATTCAACAATAAAAAGGAATGAAGCCCTTATACATGTGACAACATGGATGAACCTTGAAAATACCATGTTGAGTGAAATCAGTTAGACACAAAAGGACAAATATTGTAAGATATCACTGATTTGAAACAATTACAACAAGCAAACTCATAGAGACAGAATCTAGAATATAGGATGCAAGGGGACAGGGTGGGGATAGGGAAAGGGGGGTTAAGGCTTAAAATATACAGGGTTCCAATTTGGAATGACGGAAATGCTTTGGTAATAGGTGGTGGTGACGGTAGCACAATATTGTGAATGTAATTAACGGCACCGAAATATATGTCTGAATGATAGATAATTAAAAGGGGAAATGTTAGATTGTATAAATGGTAAGAGAATAAAATTTTTTAAAAATCCAGGGAACAACACTATGCAAACAGTGAACCCTAAGTTAAACCATGGACTTTAATTAATAGTACAATTATAAATATGGGCTCTCATCAAGTGTAACAAATGTTTCACACCAATGCAAGGTGTTGGTGGTGGGGTGGTATACTGGAGGGAATCCTGTATTTTATGCATGATTATTCTGTAAACCCACAATTTCTCTAATAAAGAGAAAAATATCTCCATTACTTGTTTGACTTTGTCTCTTTATTCTTTAACTCCTTCATTGTCATGCTGACTTTCTTAATGTATCTTGACCATGACAGGAATAGCCCAATCTTAGGGCCTTGCTTTGGTTCCTCCTTCTACATGAAAGCCTTTTCCCTCCAGATATGTGCATTAGTAAATCCTTTACCTCCTTCAAGTCTTTGTCCAACTCCTAGCTCCTCACGAAGGCCTAATCTGACTTGTCTACTTAAAATTTCTACTTCCATCTTTCTCTCCCTGGCACTCCTGATGTCAATTACTTTACTCTACCTTTTATTTTCATAGCAGTAGTAGTAGAAGGTTGATACCTTCTCCAACACTACATCATTACTAATTTATTATGTTTATTGTTTACTATCTCCTAGTATAATTTAAGCTCTAACAGGACAGGATTCTTTGTTGGTTTTATTCACAGATAGAGCCCAAGTACCTAGAATAGTGTCCTTGCACATAACAGGCACTCAGTAAATATTTGTTGAATAATTGAATCAAATAAAGTGACCAGGAATTTCAAGAATCTCCAGAACTATGTCAAAGAATGAGTATTAGGAAAATGGAGAAAAGACTTAGGGGAATCCCTGACAGCTTCTAGATGACCTATTTTGTCCTTTACAACCTTAAAGTTCTATGATTCTATAAAATATCCAAAGATGAAGGAGTAGAATCAGAATTTTTTATCTGAAATAAACATGGAAGATCTTCTAATCCATTATTCTCATTTTACTGATAAAGAAAATGAGGCACAGAATGATTAAGTGATTTGCTGGGGATTACACTACTATTTAATGGGACAGGCAGAACTGAAAACCAAGACTCTCATCTCCCACTCAAGTATTCTTTCTACTATATAATATCACTCCTTTAAAAAATACAAAACCATTCTATGGATATTATTATTACTACTGGCTTTCATTCTTTTACTTCTTAACTTTGTATTATGGAAAATTTCAAACATATACAAAAGTAAAAAGAACAGTATACTAAAACCCCATCCAACAACTTCAAAATTATGTCAACTCATAGCCAATCTCATTTCATCTATATCTCCACTTCTTCCCCCATTCTCCTGCCATATTATTTTTAATTAAATTCCAGCTATTGTATCACTTCATTTGTAAATACTTCAGTAGGGATCTCTAAAAGATTGGGACTTTTTATAAACATAGCCATAATACCACATCTAAAAAAGACATTAATTATTTTTTTAAAAACAATTTATTGAAGTATATCATTCATACATGAACATACATAAACTATAAGTGTACAGTAAACATCGTGAACTTACAAAATAAACATGCATAACATCATACAGGGCTCCCACACATCACCCCCCCACCAAACACCCTGCATTGTTGTGAAACATTTGTTAAATCATGAAAGAGCATCGTCAAAGTATTACTACTAGCTATAGTCTGTATCTTCCTCCCCTATACATTTTTTTTAAAGATTTAATTATCTATTTACTTTTATCCATTCCCCCCCACCGCCCCATTTTTGCTGTTTCTGTGTCGATTTACTGGGCAACTCTGTGTCCATTTCCTACCCTCTCTTCTCATCCTTCTCCCCCTGTCTTCACTGGGATTCGATTCTCGGAATCTCCGATGTGGGAGAGAGGCGTCCTACCGCCTGCGCCACCTTAGTTTCTGGTTTTTCGGTGCGTATCGTCTTGGCTGTCCCTTGTGTCACTCTCGTTACACCATTATCTTGTTATGAGGCTTGCGGGGCCTGGCAACTCACCCGTGCGCAGGACCTAGCAGTGCACCCGCACACAGGGCCTAGTGGCCCAAGTGCCTTCTATATTTTTCTTTTTTTAAAATTTTTACCAGGAGGTCCCAGGGATCGAACCCAGGTTCCTCCATATGGGAGACGGATGCCCAACCACCGGAGCCTCATCCGTCCCCCTGTTATATCTCTTAAGGTTGACCAAAGATACACAAAGTTATAGTCTTTTCCCATACAGGATGGTCATATAATAAATCAGGCTTAGTTTATCACCAGCATTCCAAAAATCAGACCTAGGGAGAAAAACTAGGTCTCGGGACACATGCATGGTTTCTAATATAGCGAATGTTTAGCCTACCCTGATTATCACAAAACCAGGACAGTGAGAATATTCGCAACTTTAATTCTTTAATATCACCAAATATCCCGTCAGTGTTCAAATTTCTCCAATTGCCTCATAATTCATTTTTACTTTTATAGTTTGTTTATGGAAATTGGGATCCAAACAATACTCACATTTTGAATTTACTTGATATAGCCCATAATTCTCAATCTATAGGTTTTTGCTCCTTCTCCTTTTATTTGCAATTTATTTGTTGAAGATTGGGTTGTTTTTCCTGTAGAGTTCCCACATTCCAGATTTGCAGATTGCATCCCTGTCATATAGTTTAACATGTTTCTGTGTTCCTGAATTTCCTGTAAACTTATATCTGAATCAGTTTCAATTTCCTGGAAAGAACACTTTATAAAGATTTATAAGTGATGTTGTTTATTGCCAACAAGAGGCATAAAATGCACAATTGTCTCTCTTGTTGTGATGTTATTGCAAATTGATGATCATTGACTAAATTCATTATTTTTTTTTTAATTCAAACTTTATTTTAAATTCAAAAAATAAATTAACAGACAAAAGGCAGTGTAACAAGTTATGGAATCATTACTCCAAAAAAGTTCTGTCCAGGCAGATTTATCTCATCTAATCCCCAAAACAAACTCAATCCTCCAGTATTCAGAAAGATAAATAGATGAACACAGTTTAGTTAAATGGCATAATAAAGGTCATTATTTCATTAGGGGTTTTAATTCTATCATTTATTATCATTATTATTATCATGATCATTATGTTACTCTTCATTTATTAACTGGAATATTTTTCTAAAGGAAAACTTTCTCTCATCAATTCTGTGATTACCCTAAAATACAGTTTGTACAGGAGAGGCAAGCTAAATGCTTGATTCTTTCCCTTTACTTACATTTTAAAAATAACAAGTTGGTTCTCCAGCACCCTCTAAAGATGACCAATGGAGTTTTTTTGGTATTATTATGAACTGATTTTTTAAAACTATTTGGAGTGTTTCAATTCACAGTGCTTATTATTCTTCTTGATGCTCAAAATGACCCAACTTTCAACATTGGGAGCCTCTTCAAACAGGCTCCTTATGTCACAATCCCAGTAATTTTGTTTTTAAAGACGTTTTAGCTCACATAACTCTTACATTAATTATATAGGGGATTCCCATATACCCCCCTCTTCCCCTTCCTACACTGTCCCACGTTAACAACATCTTTCATTAGTGTGGTACATTCGTTACAATTGAAGTATTGCTACTAACTATGGTCTATAATTTACATTATAGTTTACACTTTGCATCGCACAATTTTAAAGGTTTTGACAAAATGTATAATGGCCTGTATCTGTCATTGTAATGTCACGCAGGACGATTCCAATGTCCCAAAAATGCCCCATGTTACATCTATTCTTCCCTCTCCTTCCCCTCAGAACCTCTGATGGCCACTGTCTTTATATCAATGATACAAGTTCTTCCATTACTAGAATAATAATAAGTCTGCTTTAGTCCTTAGTTGCATTCCCCCCTTATGTTTGTTCATTCCTCAATGCTGAGAATTTTGGGATGGTGATGCCCACTCTGTTTCTGATTGAGAGGGGACTTAGATCCCATGGGGCAGATGGATGAAGCTGTTTTGCTTGCAATTGTAGCTACTCTCTGCTTTTTTGGAATGGGGGTTGTCCATCATCATCCTTTTGTTAGTTGTCCTTGTTGAGTCCAATGAACTGGAGAGTAGGTATTGCAACCCTGCTGAGATTCAGGCCTCAAATGGCATATGAATAGACTGAAAATTTAAGTCTCTGAGATATACATTTAATGAGAATAGTGCTAATTATAGGTTCAAATAAAAGGGGCAGAGGGGCAGGTGTAGCTCAGTGGTTTGAGTACCTGCTTCCTATATATGAGGTCCCCAGTTCAATCCCTGGTACGTCCTAAAATAAAAAATAACAATAAAAATAAAGGGAAGAGGAGCCATGTGTAGGGAAATTATAAATGAGTCTAACTCTGTTACATTGGGGAGCGTATATTCCAAAGTAAGGTCCACTAACAGGGTACCAAATTCCTGAGATTGTTTGCCATGCCTGTAGTGTCAAAATGTCTAGAATGTAAGACAAAAAAAAAAGATATCTCTAGAGCCCTCAGGAGCCCCCCTGTTAGGGGCACTCTTTACTGTGGCAGTGGAAGAGATCCTGCTGAGACCTGCATAATGACCTCCCAATTCACTTTGAAATCTCAGCCACAAAAACTCATTTAAAACTTAAATGACAATAGGTATTTAATATTTTCCCCCTTGTTGCAAATGCATCACTAGTTGGTACTTGGCAATAATCCCTCAGTGCCAGGGTGGCTCATCCCTGGGAGTCATGCCCTGCACCAAGGGGAAGGTAATGTGTTTATATGCTGTGTTTGGCTTAGATAGAGGCCACATTTAAGCAACAAGGAGGCTTTCAGGAGGTAACTCTTAGACAATATAAATACTAGGCTAAGTTTCAATTTCACAAGAACAAGGTTCATAAGTACAGCCATCAATATCAAGGGCCTGGTGTAATGGTCTGTCCTCCTTCACTGGGCACTGCCCATGTACTCAGGGGGTTCTTGCTGCTTTAATAGAGAATGTAACAGGACATCCCAGGACGGGAATTCAATATTCTTTTGGTTATTGTGTGGGTCTCCACCTGCCGAGACAATGCCCCACGACCACTTGAACATATTCATATACAATAGAGGCACACCCCAGGTGCACCCCTCCCCACACATCCCCCCATCACCAACACCCCACACCAGTGATCCTCCCCTGACACAGTTGTGACCCTTCTGTGATCCCAAAACCTCCCCCAAAACAAAGCCAAAAAATAAACAAATAAAAATAATAAAATAATTACAATAAAAACGAATAAAATACAAAAATAAAAATAAAATAAATTTGTTTTTTATTTTCATCACTATAAGATCTGTTGTCTTTTACATACAGTGACAATTTCTTCCATATGTTCCCCCAGTGTTTTATTTTTTTTTTTTTGCTTTTATCTTCAAAGAAGCTTTAGGTTACAGAAAAGTCACACAGAAAATATAGGGGATTCCCCTATACCCAACCCTCTCCCCCTCTCCTACTCTCCCCTATTAATAACATTTTACATGTGTATGGTACATTTGTTACAATTGCTGTATAAATATTGAAGCATTGCCACTAACCATGGTCAATAGTTTACCTTATGATTAATATTTCGCACCATACACTTTTATAGGTTTTGACAAAATTTAAAGTGGCCTGTATCTGTCATTGCAAGATCATGCAGAACAATTCCAATGTCCTAAAAATGCCCTATGTGGGGAAGCGGGTGTGGCTCAGTGGATAGAGCCCCCGTTTACCATATGAGAGGCCCTGGGTTCGCTTCCCGGCGCCTCCTTGTGAGGGCAGGCCGGCTCGCGCGGCGCCGTGGGCTGATGCGGCAAGACCTCACAGCAAGGGGGAGATAAGCAGACACAGAGAAGACACGCAGCAAATGGACACAGCAGCACAAGCAGCAAGGGGGGGATAA
>JAQZBX010079635.1:0-13951 GCA_029593785.1 Cabassous unicinctus | reverse complement strand
TCAATGGCTAGAAACACACATAAATCTTCTGATGTTTACGAAGAGATCATGTCTTACAACTTAGGGCAGGTTTTATTTTGATTAGGAGAGATAAGCATCTCTTGGAGGTTATTAGACTTAAAAATTATTTGTAAACAGTTACCACGGGATTCATGAATTGTATAATATATGCCACTGGTGATCAATGAGCTCTTCTCCCAAAAGGGAAGGAGGAAACTTTATGATTCACAGAGAGCCCATCTCTAGAAGCTCTGTGAGGAACAGTAACATTCTCTGTGCCACTAGCCAGAGGACCTGTTTCAGTATAAATCAAAATGAGCCTTGCTTCACTGCAAAGTAAATCTCTGTTTCTTTCTGTCAAAAAGCCCACCATTCTCCCCACCCCCAACAACAACTCAACAGTCAATATCCTTCAGTGAGAATTTTACATAGTCTTGAAACCACAGAAGACAAACTAGGAAAGAGATGAGTAGGAAATAGGATGCTGCAGAGGTATACCCTGTAGGAATAGGTTACATGTATTTTTTTGTTTGTTTCTTTTGGCCACCTCAATCTGAGGAGCTCTTTTCTTGGAAAGTAAAGTATTTCCTCATATGCTGTGTGCATGTTTATTTTTCCTTTGAACATCTGTGCTTCTTGTCATAATGGCAGTCATTTTTCAAAATACTTAAAATGCAGAACAATTGCTGATAGTAAAATGGAGAACCCGGCAATCTGCTCTAAAGACCCTGGATTCTTCAACTTTCTTTTCTCTGTGTGATGACTTTTGGGTCTTTGGTTTCCATGAACTTCTCAACTTTGTGACTCTTAGGGTTTTGCTCCATGAACTTCAGTACAGCCTCCTGTGACCCAAGCCTCCTCTGCTCACCTCCTGGTTTAATTTCCACTTCATGATCCGGTTTTCTATTTTGGAGGTCTACTGAAGCTCCTGCACCGACCAGCTCACTGATTACCCAGACAGGGTCTTCCCACTGCTTCAGTTCCCCACCCCAGCTATTGCTCCCCAGCTGCAACAGGTACCAAGTCACGTTGACTCATTAAATATGAAGCAGCTGCAAGCAAGAAGACAAGCTGTGCTCTTTGACCTTCACTGTTAGGTTTCTGGCCAGGATCATCCAAAAGGCATCCAAGCTTAGCAGAATTCCATTTACCATTCTGATAAACAGACCTAAACTCGAGTTGTGGTCCAGAATTAAGCTTCACTTAAAGTATTCCATCTCAGTTCATAAAGATCTTGCCTCTTCACCCTAAATACTTAAGGGGAAAGCATTCTATCTGCTGAGTGTCACCTGTTCTGGGGAATGGCTCCTTCAAAAAATCCTGGAGACACATCACATGCAAGAATAGTGGCATGACTCAAATGGCATGCTTGTTTTTAAAGCTTCTGAATTTCAGTGGGGCAGGAAACTCAATCCATATTACAGAGAAGAGTTTGTCCTGGTAGCACAAAAATGAATTAGGCACATATACTGAAAGATTAAATGGCAAGTTTTTCTGGTTTTCTTTTGTTTTCTTTCTTACTTTCCCTCCAAAGAAAAGAGAAGGGGAGAACTGGCAAACGAAAATAAAACTACAGACTCCCCCCATTTCACAAACATGTAGAGAGGTCTGTAAACTATATGCATGTTTTTGTAAAGAGAAAGAAAAGACCGGAATAGAGCTGATGGCTACTGCTGGTTGAAGAATTCCAAAAGAGAGGCGTGGGGACAGCGCTGCTCCTCCTGAGAGCAGGGAGGAGGTGTATATGAAGTAAGCTCCCGTGGAGCCCGTTAAGCCAGCACTGTGGGGAAGAAGGAAAGTAAGTTTTGCCCACGTCAGTGACTGATCATTGAGTTAAGGTTAAACTTTGTCTTTCAGATACTTTTTATTCAGCTCTGCTGTATTCCTAGCATTCCTGGGAGTGCTGGCAAAGAGGCACTTAGAGGTGCCATCCTAGCCACAGTGAATGAAGATAGTATGTTGGTAGACTTACGGGAAAGGAAACCAAAGCAGTGCTATAGTTTTATGGCACGTATCTACTACCTTTTGGCACTCAGACTTCTCTGTACGAGCCAGAAAAATTCCCTTGGAGGAAGTAACATCTTTTAAGGGCGACAGCTTGGATTGCCCTCAGGCCGTAGAAATAAAAGTATTTGATTCAGATGCAACACAGTTCACTGTTGAATTAAAATTTTAATTTCAGTGTTCCTCTAGCAATAAGTAAGTGTGCCGAATCTAGCGTGGGAGAGCCTGTGGTGACGTCCCTCGCAGAAGCTTTCGGCATCTCACAGGCCGTGAGGACTAGTAACAGTAAAAGACCAACATTCGGGTGCTTTAATGGCTTGCCGAGTGCTCTCACAGGTATTCTCTCATTAGACTCTCCAGGAACCCTGTGTGGTGAGCACTGCAAGGGAGTATAGTCACCCTCCTCTTACAGGTGTGGAAACGGAGGCCCAGATGTCACATCTGGGGTGGGTGAGAGAAATACAACAGCAACCAGACTGCACCTGTCAACTCAAGGACATTCAACATCTAAGTGTGGTGCTGTGACATGGCTCTGCTTTATTCTTTGAAATTCTTGAAACTCCAATCACTATCTGTGTTTATCATCAGAGACAATACCAAACCAGGAAACTAGAAAGAATATATCCTAGTACCCAGCCTTGCTGTGGGAATGGGCACAGTGGAGGCAGCTCCAAAGACAAAGGGAAAACAAACAGACCCTGGGCCAGAGGCAGGGAGAAAAGAGAGTGAGGGCTGCCTGCGAGAACCGTCACCGAATGGTTACATACATTAGAGGACAGAAAAGGGGGCTCGTGTTCATAATTACAGGAAGGTTGCTGAATCAATGGCATCATTAAAGAAAGGTCCAGATCCACCTATTTCTCCCCTTGGACGAGATAGGCTCAGTTATTAGGATCTCCACTTTACAGGTAAGAAAACCAAAACATAGAATAGTTAACTTGCCCAAAGTTATAAACTAGTGGGTAGGGAATACAGAATTCCAAACCAGGCAGTCTGATTCCAGAGTGACTGTCTGTCCTGGATCACAGCAGGACACAGAAGCCATTCTCAAATATTACTGGAAAACCAGTACATGAATCTCCAATCTTCTGGGATGGGAGAATCCTCCCAACTAGGGTGGCAAGGTTTGGCAAATAAAAACACAGAATGCCCAGTGAAATTTGAATTTCAGGTAAACAACAATTTTTTAGATAAGTTTGACCCATGCACTATTTGGGACATACTTATCCTAAAGCTATTTGTAGTTTACCTGAAATTCAGTTAAAACTTGGTGCCCTGTATTTTGTCTTGCAATCCTACCTGCCTTCACTGCCACCCTGTTCCATAAGCCATTGTCTTCTTCCCTAGATGCCTAGAGTAGGACAGTTCTGAGGGTTCTTGCTACAGTTAGATGATTTCCATGGATCTTTATCAGTCAAGATGGGTAAAGCCAACTAATTGAAGTCCTCTGGGATACTTCACAGGCCTTGAAAGTGAGAGCTTGGAATACCCCAACAACTCATTTCTCCTCCCCCCAATTTCTTCTGGGACATGGCATGCCTTGTGTTCACTCTCAGGCAAAAAAAAAAAAAAAAAAAAATGTATGTGGAAGACAAAATTCTCTCTGCTTCCCTTGCCACCTTCTCTTCTCCCTAAAGTGAGGTTTGTTACAAGCCAGCGTGTCCACGTATTGAGCCTCTTTTCCTATTCAGGAACACTCAATGCTTCTGACCCTATCCAAGCCCAGTGTTCTGCCCTTTTCTTTAGAAATTGTTTTGAACTACTCAGAATATGAAGTCTTGGCACTTGGCCAAGTCTCTGAAAATTCTTGGTCTCATCCTTTTTGGGAACAGCCAATGGGGACGGGCTTCCCTAGAGCCCCACCTACTGCCAGGCATGGAATTGTCCAGGAAGTGAGCCACTGCACGCTTCTACCCTTCCTGCACTTTGATAAATTGTCCGTGGCCCTTCCCAACAAGAGGCCCAATGTGTAGGGTGTGAACAAAGACATCCCACGACCACCATGTGAATACGAATTCCACTTACCCAAACTGGCTTCCCTGCACTCTCAGCCCAAGGCCACCCCACGGTCCCAAACTGGGCAAATAGTGAGCACCGAGGAACTACTTAGGAAGTCAAAGGAAATAACGACATGCAAGAAGACCCTTATCATGGAGAAGAGCTGGGCTTCTGTACAGGTGATGGCAATTAGGGAAAAATTATTCCCAAATACGTCCTGTGAAGAGCAATCGTTAGAAAGGTTGGCTTCTGGCCTGGAAGGCTTCTGGGGTGCTTTTGCTGTAGTGAGAGGCAGAGTGAGAACCAGGGATGGTGAAAGCTCTTACAATAAAACGGGGTCTGTAAGCTGGTCCCCAGGAGGTGCTGACAGGTGTGTGGGTTTAAAAGCGTCATTCAAAAACTCTTTCTTTCAAATAGAAAGAGGGCTGTGAAATTGCAAAAGTGGAATATTAATTTTCTGTCATATCTAAAACCCTTCCAAGTTGGCTAATTAAATTATACCTTCCAACAGAGAATGCAAACACAATTTCAGGTTCCAGTCTCTCAGTAATCAAGCGTTCTATTATTAATGTCCTCTTCCTTTTTCTGGGCTTAATTGCTCATTGTACTACATGTGGCATCGATCAGCAGTAGGAAGAATGTGTTCTGTTTTGTTGGCTTGGGAGAAGAGTGGCTATAAAAAGGCATTGAATTGGAAAGCAAGTTCTATCCAGCTGTGATGGGGTGGGGGGGTCGATGGCTGAGGAAGCCATCCAGCTTATTTAGTTTGAAATAACAGCATAAAGTTCCACATTTGCCTATGAAACAACCATTCTTGATCAAACTGGACCCCCAAAACAACAGGAAGCCTTTAACATCAATGGTTTGCAGAAAGCTTTACAGTTTACAGCATATGTTTTACAGGTATCATTTCAGTTAATTGGGACCATAAATCTATGAGTTAATCATTATTATCTGAATTTTACATTTGAAAAGTCTGATGCTCAGCAAGATGAAGTAACTTCTGTAAGGTTAGGCAGCTAGTTTGTAGGATGAAGCTCAGGTTTGAACACAGATGCTGAAAATGTCAAACCTTGTGTGCTTTCTACTCTCTTACACTATCTCCCAGCAGCAAGGCAGTTCAATGTAATTCATTATACATTTATTGAGCAAATACTATGTTCCATAATCCACATCTCCCTGGGCTTTCTGTGCTCCTCTCTCTTTCAGTGACTGGCCTGGTGGATTGAAGAGCACTTGCTATTTTCATATGTGATTCTGGGCAGAGTATTGAACTTTCCTGTGCCCAGCTTTCTCATCCGTAAAACGGGGCTGTTAATATCAGTGCCTCTCTCAAGGGGTTCTTATGACCAGTAACTGAATTATGATACACGCCAATCACTCAGAACAGGGCTTATACAGAATAAAGCCTTCATATGTTTTAGAAACTGTTTTATAGTTATTCATTACAAAATCTGCCTTTTTACAGAACTGTTTATTTATGGCCACCAGTACCTGGAATGAAAGGTAGAATGGGGCACATGCTAGCTGTAGAGTCAATCAATAAAGTAATATGAGAACTGACATCGTTTGGTGGAGGGTGCATCAGAGAAGGGTTTACAAAGGAAGGAGCATTTGAATAAACGTTGACTGGATCAATGTTCCAATTCCATTCATCTAAAAGTCCTGGGGACTCTGCCTCTGAGGTCGTCCTGTCTTACAGAGCTTATTCCATGCATGACCTTGGTCTTCAGACCGTCAGAACTTACTCAGGGCTATGTCACTGTAGGGAGCAGGGAGCTGCTGGATTCACCAGATCATTCCAGCAATAGATGAAAGTTAGACTATTTTGCAACTACACATGTGCCAAACCAAAGCATACCTTAAAGAGACCGGCACCTTTTTTTCCCTTAGAGATAATATATTTTCCCTTGATATTAAAAAGAGTATTCATTATATTTGCCATGCTTTTTTGAAAAGTTCCCAAATTAGTATTTGTATCATGGTACAAGGCTTTCATGCAAATATGCCATGTCTTCCCAGTTTAATCACTAGTATGGGAACTCAAAATTCTAATGTCACTGATACTGCTTTAAGTAAAGATTTGTCATCCCTCTCAAGCTACAGGAAACATACTGGTAAGCCCTGCATCACAAATCTGTCCTCTGCTCCATCCTCTCTGCCACTTCCTGAGTTTAAACCTCCCGTGTGTCTCATCTGAATTATAGGAATTTCCTAAACAGCCGTCCATTCCATCTTCCATACTACCACTCTGTTTACAATATGACTAATTCATTCCCCAAATCCTTTGGAAGTTCCTTTCCTTGCATGAGAATAGCTCCTAAAGTGCTCAGTGGGGCATACAAGATCCTTCCATTTTCACCCCAACTTATGTTAGCAGCTACATCTCCCACCATGCCAGCCTACATGCCCTGCATTCAACTATATTTACATTTTTGCCATTTCCAAACATACCATGGTATTTGAAGCCATTTTCATCGCATAGAATGCATATTTCCCATCTGCCTGGTGAACTCCCCTTCATCTTTTAATACGCACTTCAATTATCACTTCATCAGTGGAAACTTTTTTAGATGACCCTAAGTGCTTTGTTGGTATTTTCTCATTGCTCATAGTACTTCAATTTGCACTGTGCTGCCAGGTTGTATTTAAACATACTGTATTGTTGTAGTGTACATGTCTGTAAATATGAGCAAGGAAAATAATTTTTAATATTTTCATTCATCATTTCTGTCTTTATGGTCATAAATTATCTATAGAGGTCCTTTGCCTACTTTTCTATTTGACTGTTGGCATTTTCTCATTGATTTGAAAGAGCTTTTGATACGTTAAGAAAATCAACCTTTGTTCAATTTTCAAGCAAAGTTTTCCAAGTGAGCATTTGTCTTTTTCCTTGATTCATGGTATTTTTTGTATAATATTTTATTTAATTATTTAAATTACATATTTATCATTTCTATAAACTGCTTAAATTATAAACAAACATATCACACTTATGACAAACTTAGGATGCACAATGGCTACAGAGTTAGCTCTTTGACAATCATTATATTTGCTAATCATTTTATCTTTATACCTAACATTTTATAAGCATATTCGATATTCAAAATTTGTTTATCAAATAAAAGTTAAATGAGTATGTTAAAAAGCATCATATAGTTTAGATAAAAGAGACAAAAGTGTTCAAAATACAAAATATCCCATCTGCCCTGATCAAGATGACAGAGTGAGACGCTCCGGGGCTCCTTTCCCCCTATGAAGCTTTGAACAAACAGCAAGAACTGGCAGAAGCATCTTTCTCAAAACTCCTGACAACAGTAACAGGGTGAGCGCCAAATCAAGAAAAAGGCTGCTTAAAAGCAGTAGAATCTCTGGGTGTCTGACTTGCCCCTCCCCTGTCCGTCCCTGTGTGGGTCCCTGGTGCTGGTTCTGGAGGGATCAGAGTAACCCTCGTGCACATGTGTATCTGGTGACCTCACTGTCCCAGAACGCACCCTGGGCATAGAGCAGGACTGTCCTACAGTACGCTGTGGGCAGACAGTCAGATTGTGCTGCTCGGGGCAAGGTAAGGCTGGCTGTGGGACATACAGTGCAGCGCCCAGATCATGAGGAACCCGTTTCCTCGGGAAGAAGTAGCAGCATCTGAACTGAGTAAATGGAGGAATTGCATGGGCCAAATGCACGTGCTCAGGGAGGTTTCTTTTTCTGGAGCTCTTCTCTAATTCACGGTACGGGTAAATTCTGAAGGAGACCACGCACATACAGGTCAATATGCAAAGACTGGGAAAAGTGCTTACCTTTCTCCTTTCTTTTATTTATTTTCTTAGTTAGCTCCTGGCATTCAAGGAAAGCTCTGTCATAATACTAGCTGGATACAAGTTTAAGGAACAGATGCTTCAGAGTCCAAATTCCAGTGACAGCATATTAAAATATCAAAATGTCCAACAGAAGATTATAAAACATACAAAGAAACAGGAAATGGTGGCCCAGGCAAAGAAGAGTAAGGCATTAGCAGCAATCCGTGAGGAGGATGAAACCTGGGACTCTCCAGACAAAGAATTTAGCAAAACAGTTCTATGTGTGTTCAAGGAGCTAAAGGAAAACATGGACAAAGAAATAAAGAAAATCAGGGAAAATGATAGAGGACCACAAAGAGAGTATTAATAGAGAGATAGAAATTATGAAAAAAAATGAACAGAGCTGAAGATCATAGTCACAGAAATTAAAAATTCCCTAGAGAAGTTCAACAGCAGATTGGAGCTGACAAATGAAAGTATCAACGAACGTGAAGATTAGACTATTAAAGGCATCCAGTCAGCAAAGAGGAAAGAATGAAGAGAAACAAACAGAGCCTGAGGAAACTGTGGAATACGGTCAAACACACCAGTATCCTCAGTGTGGAAGTTCCAGAAGGAGGAAAAAGAGAGAGCAGTGAAGAAAGGATATTCAAATAAACAATGGCTGAAAACTTCCCAAATTTAACAGAAGATGCTCAACAAACTTCAAACAGGATAAGCCCAAATAGACCCGCACCACACCACGTTGTAGTCCAACTGTCGAATGCCAAGGTAAAATTCTGAAAGCCGCAAGAGAGAAGCAACGTGTCACATACAAGGGAGCCTTGATAAGATTGTCTATTTCTCATAGGAAACCATGGAGGCAGGAAAGCAGTGGGAAGACATATTTAAAGTGCAGAAAGCAAAAAACAAAATTGCCAATCAAGAATTCCGTATCTAGCAAAACTGTCAAGAGTGAGGAGGGATGAAGATACTCCAGATAAACAAAAGCTGAGGGACTTCCTCACTACTACACCAGCCCTAAAAGAAACGCTAAAGGGTTTCTGCAGGTTGAGAGGAAAGGATATTAGACAATTGGCTGGAGCCACATGAAGAAATGAAGATCTCTTGTAAAGATAATGACATGGGTAACTATAAGTACCCATCCTATTGTATTTTTTATTTGTAACTCCACTTTTTACTTCCTACAGGATCTAAAGGGAAATGCATAAAATGTAATGATAAATCAATGGTTTTCGACTCATAATTTGTAAACATGTAAGTTATAACAAGAACTACATAAAGGTGGGGGAATAGAGTGATATAGGAATGTAGTTTACGTGTGCTGTTGCCGTTAAGTTGGTAGCCAGCAAACAAGATTGCTATAGATTTAAGATGCTAAGTTTAAGCCCCATGGTAATCACAAAGAAAATATCAGAGAATATGCAAACTTATAGAGCTAGAATATAGAATATATGTTACCAGGGGTGGGGGAAGGAGCAATGGGGCTTCATGCAAAACGAGTGTATGGTTTCTGTTTGGGGGGAAAGGGAAGTCCTATTAATGAATGATGGTGAAAGTATTGCAATTTTGTGAATGTGATTAATCCCATTGAATAGTATGCTTGAGAGGGGTTGGGATGGGAAGATTTATCTTGTATATATGTTTCCACAAGTTAAAAAGAAAGGAGGGAAGGAAGGAAAGGAGGAAGGAAGGGAGGAAGGGAGGGAGGGAGGAAGCTAAGCAAGCAAGATAATGACAATTAAATGCAAATCATGTTACTGGATAGGATCTAAGAATGGAGGAGAAAAGGCTCAAAAGGACATTATTGGGACATAAGAAAAATGGTAATATACAATGCAATCTTTATATCAATTTTAAATTTTTGAATTTAATACCTGCAATTAAAGTGATGACATAAATGAGTATCCTTATTCATAGGAAATGTACATGGAAGTATTATATGTTGAAGGATTATGATGTGTGCAACCTGCTCTCAGATGTTCAGATGTAGGCAGTTATATAGCTATATAGTTATATGGTTAGATAGATAAATGAATGGAAGGAAGGAAGGGAGGAAGGGAGGGAGGGAGAAAGATAGGGCAAAGGTGGCAAAATATTAAAATTGATGGATCTAGGTATCTGAGTGAATAGGGCTTGGAATTCTTTAAATGAGGTTTGTATTATTTTTACAACTATCCTGTAAGTTTAAAATTTTTCAAAATAAAAAGTTAAAAACGTATATCAAATATCCTATATATGACAACTCTGAAAAAACTAATGCTATTGCTAAATTTTATAGGATGACATATCAATAGAATGCAAATGCAATTTTTCCATTTGACTTCACAAATTTTTACATTTTTATTGTAAAAGCAAAACAGAGATACACAAGAACACAAGAACAAATGTATAGTTTAATAAATTACCATAAGGCAAATATCATTCATCTCACCAACCAGGTCTGGAAATAGCACTTTGTCAATTACCTCAAAAGCCCCTCCATCATCCTATCTCAATCTCTCCTTTCACCTCCAAAATTAAACCCTGCTCTAATTTTCATAGAAACCACTGCCCTGCATTTGTTTTTGGTTATATTGTACAAGTGCACATTCCTACATACTATAATTAAATATTGCCCACTTTACCTTGATGCCAAAAGGACTTGAAATCCAACAAATTCAGTAGTCTATGTCCTGGTGCTGATTCTTCTTCTCAGATTGTTGTTAAATTTGGGGGGAAAGTAGGGTTTTACTTATTCCTTTTTCTTCATTTCACTGACCAAGACATACAGTATAATGTTTAATAAAAGTTATCACAGAGACATCCTTGTCTTGTTCCTAGTCTTTGAGAGAAAGCATTCAGTTTTTCATCATTAAAGATGACATTAGCTGTCTTTTTTGTAGATACACTTTATTGGATTAAGAACATTTTCTTCTATTCCTACTTTGCTGAGAGTTTATATAAAAATAGATGTTGGAATGTATAAAATACCATTTTCTACATATATTGAGATAATCATGTGGTTTCTGGAATAGAGTCAGGAGCTTGCAAATGTTATGCCTTGAGTCTCTGGGTTTTGTTGCCTTCCTTTAAAGAGTATTACAGTTTGTTTCAACAGGAAGTTAAATTACTGGTTAATTTAGACCAAATTAAGTACAGTTAGATCAACTTGATCCTTTTGAGACTTGGTTTTAAGCTTTGCTAAGGTGGTCTATGGTAGCCCTTACTCTAGGGCACATTTAGTTCTACTTTGAAGGTATAGTCTTTCTGGGGCCTATGTAAAGGATGCGCCTGGTTTTCAGCAGACCTTTCTATTCTGGCAGGTTGGAGGTGAACATCTCTTAGCCCTGTGTGGGCTCCAGTTTTGTTTGGCTTACTGGTCTCCAGCAGTTTCTCTTTGCCTGGCAATTGTTCTTTTCCCAGTCTCGAGGAGTCATAGCATAAACAAATAAAGGTTATAATGTTCACCCAAAGTCTCAAAAAGATCCCTATCTTGGTCTCTGAAGCTCTTTGTCTGCATTATTCTTTCCCCTCTGGTACTCTATGCTAAAAATACGTTCACTTCAATCTGCACTGAACTCTGATTCTTCAGTTCGGCCAAACTGTTCTTCCCTGGTTGAGATTCCCTTCTATGTGTGAAGATCCAGAAAGTGCCTCCAGGTAGAAAGCTAAGGTGTTCTTAAGGTTAACATCAGGTGAATTAGGGATAACATTCCTATACTGTCCACAGTCCAATATCTGAAAACAGTGGTTTCATTTTTTTCAAGTTTTTTCCTGTCACAGAGTATTCTATCAGAGCCTAATAGTATAGTCCTTCAATGTAATGTCAAAAGTTTTATTATTTCAGGAAATTTTTTCTTGAATTATAACATTTTTACTATTTTTGTTGGTCTATTGTTATTTTTTCCCCAGGGACTTCTATTCATATATTTGATTTTCTTTGCCTATTTAATCTTAAATAATCACTCTTTCTCAAATAATTTTATCGTATTTTTTGGTTTTTAAAATGTTCACTGACTCAAATGTGACATTTTATTTGTGTCAAGGTATTGTTTCTCCTCTTTGTACTTTCCATTCCCTTCTCCACTCCTAGGAATCTGTCTTCTATTCTTCCACTCCCCTGAAGTGACTCTTTCTCTGCCATCAATTCTTTTTCTAAAACCAAGTTTAAATGAACAATATATTCTTTATTTTAGTTGTCATTCTGGCTGAATTTCATACTACTCGTCACTTCCCCCTTTTTGAAGACTTCTAAACCTTCTACCTTCTAGATCTGCGATACTTGTCTCTCCGGCACTCTACATTTCTGACCACTCCTTCTCAGTCTCCTTCCTGGACACTAACTGCATCCTCCATCCACCACGCCGTTTCGGGTTCTGATTGTTCTACCATGTCTTTGGTGAGTTTATCTATCCCCAGGTATTCATCACTTTATCAACTGCAGGTCTCCAGCAAGAGCTCTCCTCCAACCTCCAGAATCTGACCCACACATCATCCTCACCACCATTTTTCTGGTCAGGCGTATGTCAACAGGCCTTTGGGTGGTGGTTGTGGTTTGCCAGGACAGCTGTAACAGATATCACAGACGTGCCGGCTTAAACAACAGGAATGTCTCACAGATTTGGAGGCCAGAAGTCCGATATCGAGGTGTCGACAAGATGGTGCTTCCTCTGAAATCTGTGCTCAGGTGGTGACTACCTCTGTCACGTGAGCATCTGTCTCCTGCTCCTGCTCTTGGCTGTTTCCAAGCTTCCTCTGCTCACAAGGACTCCGGTCGTACTGGGTGAAGGCCCACCCTGGTTCAGTGTGGCCTCCCCTTCACCAATAGGATCTTCTAAGATCCTGTTTACAAACGGGTTCTCATACAGGCCCACGGGCTGGAACTTGAAACTGTCTGGCTGGGGAGCACGCTTCGTTCCATGGCAGTGGCCTTTCCCCTTCTGGTCTAGGTCCCCTTAAATTTATTCTCCATGTGGGCACCAGACTATTGACCTAAAATGCAAGTCCTACCATCTAACTGTCTTGTTTAAAATCCTTCCATTGATCCCCTTTGCCTAAATAATAGAATATTTTACGAGGCCCCAAATTCACTCTGTATTTGAGCCTTCAACCTCCACCCCAGCCTGACCTGTCGCCACTTCAGCATTCCATTTTACACTCTGAAGCGCTGGCCTGCTTCTCATTTCCTCTGCACAGCATGCATTTTCACACTCTGTGTGTTTCTGAATTGTCCCCCCTGCCTGCTGTGCTCCCGCCCCCCCATCTTCATCTGCTACCACTTCCTGCTTTAAATTTCAGTGCAGGCGGTATCTCATCCAGGGAGCATTCTCTGCACACCCAGTCTGGGTACGTGGCCTTCCTCTGCTCCCACCTCATCCTACGGTTTCCCCTATATCTACAGTAGCATACTCTCTGCTGTAATTGTTCCTGGACAGTATTTTCTCCTGGATTATACAATCTTCCAAGAATCATGTTATATACCCAAAGCCTATTACAATGCCCAACGCACTGTGTGTTCTCTGTAGTATTCATGACATGACACTATCAGAAGCAAGGTACTCTTGTGTAAACTGAGGCACGTATTTTATACCTCTGTGAACACTAGAGATGTAAGAAAAAAACAACTACAAGGGGTCAGGAAGTATAACTCTCTCATTTTAAAGATGAGGAATTGAAGGCCCATGGTCACATAGCTGGCACATGTTAAACCCCTGGCCCTTAGCAGGGCACCTGCTCAGGAGCATCAGCCTGGTTTGATTGGGAGTTATTACGATATTTCTTCCTAAGATCCATTCTACAAAAATTCCAGTGGGGCCACGCTATGCCCCACAGTTACTGTCACAGTGGTGCTTTGATGTTATCTGTGCTTTCCCTAAATTGCAGTCATTGTATTTAAAGCATTATATTTTGTCCTGAAGCTATCGCTGACACCTTTGGCCAAAGTGGTAAATTTGGCTTGTCTTAAAACAACATACTGTTTGGCAAAGTGTGATGTTTTCTGTACCCTGCACCTCTTTCAAATATTAAAGAGACTGTTTGTCAAGCAGCAAAAGCATCCTGCTTTCCCAGGAAAGAAGCTGAGGTCTAGCAAAAATGTTTCTGTTTACCTTTTCTGAGATCACTCTAAACATGGGCTAATCTGGATCATAATTTAGAGGTAGTGTCCAGTT
>JAQZBX010079634.1:0-13955 GCA_029593785.1 Cabassous unicinctus | reverse complement strand
CATGTGATTTTTCTTTTTTGATTTATTAATGTGGTGTATTATGTGGATTAATTTTCTTATATTGAACCATCCTTGCGTATCTTGTATAAAACCCACTTAATCATGATGAATAATTCTTTTAATGTGTTGATGGATTCGTTTAGCAAGTATTTTGTTGAGGATTTTTGCATCCATATTCATTAGGGAAATGGGTCTGTAATTTTCTTTTTTCATAATATCTTTATCTGGCTTTGGTATTAAGGTGTTAGAATGAGTTTGGTAATGTTCCTTCCTGTTCAATTTTTTGGAAGAGGTTGAGTAAGATTAGTATTAAAGCTTCCTTAAATGCTTGGTAGAACTCACCTGTGTGAATTTAAAATTTAGTTTTAAGTATTTAGATTTATCAAACTCCCTTTATGGTTTGTACATTCTGTGTCTTGATTCAGAAATACTTTTTTGATGCTGATATTCTAACTTTTCTTCTATATGTTTTCTTCTTGTAATGCTCACATTTAGATTATTAGTTATTCCATCCCAATTTATTTTTTTACATGTGAGACAAAGTTTAATTTGATCTTTTCCATAAAGAGAGCTAATTACCCAGCACCGTTTATAGACTATTTCCTCCATTCCCCTCTGATTTGTAAATTTGCTTTGCTTTCCAGGCCCCTAGATATAACTAGGGGACTCTCTATTCTGTTCTATTACCCAGTATCACACTGTGCTAACTTATGTAGTTTTATAAATCTTGATATTTGGTAAGGTGAGTTGTCCCAATTTGATTTCATCCTCTTTAATATTCTTGGTCTCTTACCTTCTATAGGGATTTTAGGATAAGCTAAGTTTCATGGGGGACAATGACAATCTTTTCTATTCTGAATTTGCTAAGGGCTTTTTCTTTTAATTGTGAGCAGATTTGAATTTTATTAAAAATGTTTTCTAGGTTCATTTTCAAGATCAAAAAAGGGCTTTCTCCTTAGGTAATATTCTAATATTAAAGCATCCTTACATTCTTATACTCCATTTAGTCGTATGTATTTAGTTTAAATACATATGACTTAATTTAAAAAGCATAATTTAAAAAGCATAAATTATCGGTGCCTCTTTCATTTATTAGGGAGCAAAATCATTCCCAGTAATGCAACATAGATCCCTTCTATTTTATACCCTGAACCAGATTTTATGGCCATATGGGATTATTATACTTAGCTCATCTATTTGGGCTGGAGGCGATGCCTATTTTCTTGGAGTTCTTTGCTACCAGAAGAAGATATCTCTATAAACTAAAAGAAAAAACAAGTTATTACCTTTAGGTAGAAAGGTACCTTTTAGGTAGAAAACTAAATATGTGTACTATACTTGCATTCTGGAAAAAATTTACTGGATTTTAATATATTTTTATTTTATATTGTTTTATAACAAATATTTTCATTATGAAAGTGAAAATTTATCATCCAGAGTCTTGAGAAAATACATAAAAGAAAAAAGGAAATGAATCCAAATAATCCTGCTCACAGCTATCAGTCACTCTTAAACACATCATCTACCTGCGTTATGAGCAACGTTGGAATTATATATATAGCGTTAATGAAACTTAAATTTTAGTACCTGCCTTTATATTCATTCTCATTGTGCATTTTGTTTATTTGCACTTTTTTCCTTGGTAATATTTACTGTTAATTTGTCTTGCTCAAATTATTTCTCTCTTAATACACTTACCCCCTGAGTTGATATATTATTTCTGCTGACTTGATAACATTTCTTATTTCTATGTATATGTATTATTTTCTTTTTCTTTCCCTCATTAAAATTTTTGTGTATTTTTGATTGGGATTTTTCTTTCATGTCTTTTGAAAAATACCTTTCTTTTTAAAATAGAGATTATTATTCTTGTTAATATTTAAAAAGATAGATGTTATATATTTTGCTTTTCTCTTTAATATGATTTTTATTTATGAAGGATTTTTCCCCATTAATTGTGGCTTTATGATCATGTTTTGATTATGATTTTTTTTTTTTATTAATAGATTTGTTGCTTAGTGGTTAAGTAATTTGGTTCCTACAGTTTAAGCTTCTTGGAATTTATTAAAGTACCTTTTTGGTCTAGAATAGGAGCAATCAATTTCTATAAATGTTCTATGGAAACTTGAAACAAAAACATATCCTCTGTCTATATTTATTCTGGATTATTAATTTCAGATATCTTGTCTTAAAAGCAAAAGATTACAGAGACAGTCTATTAAAAATATTGTTGCCGTTTAATAATATAAATCATATATAGTAAGAATTTGGTCAGTCTTAGGCAAATCTGAAATCTGAAGTTATGGTATTCCCTCCTATTTCTTTTCTATGTCCCTATTTGAGATGGACTATTTAATAGTCCATAAAACAGTAAATGTGTCTTGTTTATCTAAATTGTTTGATGATTTAAAAAACACAACTGATTGCTAAAAATCCACTTAGGTCATTAAATGTTTATGGCTTTTGTCATTTTAGTCAGTGAGGAGAAAATGCAGAAGAAAACATGGTACAAATAAGAATCTGAAAATAATTGAAAACACTACGTCAAGATGTATGATTTCGCTTTTATTTCACCATAATTAGGGCACCCAATTCCTGTTCTATGAGTTTTGAAAATGGCCTAACAATAGGTAACAATATTTACTCATACTTGCTTGAAGGGCCCAGAATATTAGAATTTATTGCCTGCATTATTCCAACTATTTTATCTTCAGAAAAAGATATATTCATGTTTTCAATATATATCATCATACTTAATATCTTAAACATGAACTTTCCAAAGAGGATTTAGGAAGACCCTTGATTTTGTTTCTGCTTCCTTACTATGAATTGACTTAAAAATATTGGTGAGATTGTGAGGATACCTACTTGGCCAGACAGTGATCAAGTTTGTTGAGATTCGCATCAAGGTTTAATGCTGATTTTGTAAGACCTAGAAAGCAAAGCAAGAGACATTTAGATTTAATGTTTGGGATTCAAGAATTGAAACTTTAAGCATGTGTGAGACAATACAGTTAGTCTGTGGTAGTGAAGAAGAGTTATATTCAAGGAGAGAATTTTATTTTTGTCCTATATACATGTAAGAATTATTGCCTAAACAAAATTTAAAGCTGTCTTTACCCATAAATCTGCTTATTTACCCAAGATATTATCATTTAAGGAAAGACCATGCAAATTAATCAATTTTATAAAGAATGATTACATTGTAAAAATAATCATTTATATTTTAGAAATATCCCCCTAAATCAATATAAGTAAAAGTCATTGGTCTAGCATAGTTTAGAAAAAGAGTAGAAAAATATGATTATACATAAATACCTAATAAAATAATGAATATAAGATAAATCCTGGATTATCTACCTTCATTTGTGGTTTTAATTTAGAAAATAATCCACAGAGAAATATATTTCACAAATCATATTTTCTAAAATAAAATAGCTATGAAAAATATTCCCTGAGACAGTGAATTCTTTACTAAATCTTCTGTGTCCTACACTTTGTATTTAAAAAAACAAGTTATTTTGAATGATAAAATAAAACTAACTTTATTTTAGAATTAAGTAAAATTACACAGTTGAGTGTTTTCACATGAACATAAAGATTATTTGACTCTAAATACTGTATTACATTTAAATATATTTTGTGATTTTTGTATGATGTAGTGATTATGGATGCAGAAAAGGAACTATCACATAAAATACATATTAATAGTGTTAAGCAATAAGGAGATGTGCCTCTATTTATGTTTTATTTCCCTTGGGAATTTCTTGATTAAATAATATATATCATATTTACTTGACACTAGATAATATATGCATTTACAGTGATTTACATTTAAAAATTATCTTCTTTCATTTTAGGTGTAAATATAAAAACTGTTTAGGAGAAGTTCATCAAGTATAGCTTTTATAAGATAAAATGTGACCTCTAAATGACCAATTTCATTTATATATTCCCTCTCCCCTCAATACTCAGTGCTTTGCACAGTACCACAGATATAGAAGATAGTCAGAGTTTCTTGATTGTTTAATCCTAATTTATTTTGTGAAAGTAATTAACTGTGAAGGTCCATCTATACCAATTATACATTTATTTTATATTTATCACTTGTAGGAAAAAATGTAGATGATTGACCAAGACTTTGCATATAGTTAAAAAGACTATATCACATCTAGCCTTCTATTTTTACGAGTAGAAGGTAGAAGCTAATTTGATTGCTTTGAAACCTGTCAAGACTTGATACTTTGATGAAAATCAAAAGAATGGTGTTTTAGGTTAGGGCTTATAAAACTAACAGAATCAAAATTCCAGGAAGATATCAAAGGCATGAATCAGCACCAGTATATTGGGTATGTTGGACACGGTTGATAGGCCTTCAGTGATCTATGTGCTCCAAACACTAGGAATATACCAGTGCTAAATTGGGAAACACAGGGTCTACCAGATTGATTCAGCAGGACTAAGACTTAAGGTGAGAGAGACATGGTGGGCAGCTTAAAGCTATTCAGCATAGGCAAAAAGTCCAAGTCGTTGTCCAAAGCTATGTGCCCAAAGTGAACCAAGATCCATCCAAAGAAGAGTGGTAATATAAGGCAGGAGATTTGAAGAACATAAAAGCCAATCTTCCACTCAAAAAATCCTTCAAAACCTTAGCCTCACGTTAGGAGGAGCAGGGGCTAATTATCATACCCTCTGGGAAAGGTCAGAGGGCATTCTGAAACGCAGATGCTAAGGAGACCAAGGAAGTATTTCAGTTAAATTTTAAGTTTTCCTATTCTGTAAAATAATGAGTTCAGCTTGTGGTTCAGTTAACTTTACTCTGTTTTATAACGATAGATCTCACCTCTAATCCTGGTCAGTCACCCACGAAGAAGTGACCTTGTCACTAAGGAAAGTGGATTGGAGTGAATCAGCTGAATTTTACTAAAATATTGGAAAGTCAACTCAGAACATATATTGAGTTTGTGGTAGAAGAGTTTTATAACCTTTTCTTCATTGTCCATGGCTTTTCAAATTGAAAATTATTTTTTTCAGTGTGATGCATGTGTAGAGGTAATGAGTAAGGCTTATAATGGCTTCCCAGTCCCTGCCTATGCCTACCTCCCTTCCCCTAGCTCCACATTCCTTCAGTTCTATCTAGAAATATCAAATATTTTTAATGGTCAATTATTTTAAGATATTGATAAAGTTACTTCTAAATCTGTAAGTAGTATGCTTGTGCTACTGTTTCTTTTTTGAGAACAGGATAATTGAAGCATAATCGACATATGGCAAACTACACATATTAAATTATAATACTTGCCAAGTTTTCACATACATATATGACTGTGAAGCCATCGCAACAATTAAGATAATGAACATATCCATCTCCTTCAAGAGCTTCCTTGTGCCTCTTTGTAATCCCTTTCTCTTACTCTTTCTCCCCCATTCCCAGTTAACCAATGAACTATTTTCTATCACTATAGATTAGTTTGCATTTCTAGAATTTTGTGTAAATTGAATTGCAGTATGTACTCAATTTTTTGTCTTTCTTCCAGTGAGTGTAATTATTTTGGGATGCATCCATGTTCTTGCATGTATCAGTACTTCATTTCCTTTTTATTGTTGAATAGTATTCCATTGTATGGATAGACTATAATTTGTTTAGCCACTCAGCCATTGATTGACATTTGTGTTGTTTCTAGTACATGACTCTTAAAAACAAAGCTTCTATGAATATTGGTGTACAAGTGTTGGTATGGATGTGAGTTTCATTTCTTTTGGGTAAAAAAAGAGTGGGATAGCTGGATCATATGGTCGCTGTATGTTAACTTTTTAAAAACTTCCCAACTATTTCCCAAAGTGGTTGCACCATTTTACCTTTCCACAAGAAGTGAATCAAAGTTCAGTTCTGTATATACTTACCAACACTTAGATGGTCAGTCTTTTTAAATTTTAGCCTTTCTAGTAGGTGCATAGAGTGGTAGCTCATTGTGATTTTAATTTGCACTTCCCTAAGGACTAATGATGTTGGAATATTTTCATTTATTGGTCACCCATGTATCTTCATTGTTGAAGTGTCTGTTCAAATCTTTTGCCCATTTTTTATTGTGTTGTTTGTTTCCTTATTAAAGAGTTGGTTTTTTTTTTATTGTGGGTAAAAATCAAATTTTTCACAATATATACCAATATTTGTAAAATGATATATAAATATATATGCATATATGTGCATTTGCTTACATAAATGTTATTTTTATATGTATATATATTTTAAAAGGTGCTTAGATTACCTAAATATTACACAGAAATTACAGGGATTCCCATGTTCCCCACCTCCCACACCTCCCACAACATCCCACACCACCATCCTTCATCAGTGTGGCACATCACCTGCAATGGATATGCACATCCTGGGACCTTGCCACCAAGCATAGACCACAGTTCACATCGTAGACCACACTCTCTCCCACACAGTTCTGCATGGTATATGCTGATGTAAAATGGCCTACATCCATCGCCACTATGCCACTCAGGACAACACCCAAGTCCTGAAAAAGCCCCTGTATTTCAACTGCCCTTCCCCTCCCTGCCCCAAAAGCATCCAGTGGCCACCGGCTCCACCTCTTCCATTGCTTGAATCACAATATGTCTACAATATTAAAGAGTTTTGATATTTCTTTGTATAATCTGGATTCAAGTCCTTTATATTTGTATGATTTATGATAGTTTCCCCTGCTCTGTGGCTTGTACTTTCATAATTTAACATTGGTTTTTGAAGAAAATATTTTAATTTTGATCAAGTCCATTTTAAAACATTTTCCTTTAAGGATCATGCTTTTGGCGATATATATTAGAAATCTTTGTTGAGCCCAAGGACATATTTTTTTTCCCTTTAATAAGTTTTATAGTTTTACAATTTACCTTGAGGTCTATGATCCATTTTGGGTTAATTGTTGCATATATTTATAGTGAAATATGAATTGAAATTTATTTTTGGCATATGAATATCTAATTGTTTCAGCACCATTTGTTGAAATGACTATGCTTTCTCCACTGAATCACCTTTGCACTTTTGTTGAAAATCCATCATTTATATATGTGTGGATTTATGTATGGACTCTCTATTCTGTTCCATCTATCTTTTATCTGTCTATATCTATGCCAGTGCCATGCTGTCTTGATTACTATAGCTTTGTAATAAGTTTTGAAGTGAGGTGCAGTTAGTCTTCCAAATTATTTCTTCATTTTCAAATTTGTTTTGGCTATTCTGGATCCTTTGCATTTTAGTGTGAATTTTAGAATAAGCTAGAAAATTTATACCAAAAAAAAGTCTGTTGTCATTTTAATGGGATTGCATTGAAATTATAGATGAATTTAGGAAAAATGAGCATCTCAGCAAGAGTAAGCCTTCTGATCCATTAACACAGTATCTATTTATTTACCCTTCCTTTAATTTCTGTCAAGTATGTTTTATAGTTTTCAGTGTATTGATTTTCTACAACTTTTGTCATATTTATTTCTAAGTGTTTTGTATATTTTGTTTTTTTTGGTTCTATTGTAAATGGCATTACTTAATATTCTTTTATTTGTTTGCCAGTTGTGTTCATTTCCTATGATCACAATAACAGATTCCCACAAACCTGGTGACTTAAAACAACAGAAATGTGTTGTTTCAGAGTTCTGGAAGCCAGAAATCCATAATCAACTTCACTGGGCCAAAATCAAGGTGTTGGCAGGGCCATACTTCCTGCAGAGGCTATAGGGGAAAAGCCATTCTTTTTCTCTTCCAGATTCTGGTGGGTGCCAGTAATTCTTGCCTGGTGATCCCGTCACTCCCATATCTGGCTCTGCCTTTATATAACCTTCTGTGTGTGTGTCTCAAATCTCTCTCTCTGCCCCTCTCTTTCCCTCTTTTAATTCCTTTGAATTATTTCATTGGGATGTTAGAATTTTTGTTCTGTGACATGTTGTCATCTTGGTGTCCTATGTTTCTTTGGTTGTGCTGAGTCTCATATATGCATTTGGACAGCTGTGTTAGTGTCTCCATGCATACATTTGCTATACTCATGAATGTGGTTTTCTCCCTTGGCCTTATGGAAAGGATGTATCTTTTTTTCTCTCCTTCTTTAAAAATGTATTTAAGGAAGTGAATGTGGCTCAAGCAATTGGGCTCCCATCTACCATATGGGAGGTCCAGGTTTTGATTCTCAGCGCCTCCTGGTGAAAGGCAAGCTGGCCTGCGCGGCAAGCTGTCCCATGAAGAGTGCTGGCCTGCATGGAGTGCCTAGTGTGGCAAGATGACGCAACAAAAAGAGACACAGAAGAGAGACAATGACAGACACAGCAGACCAGGGAGCTGAGGTGGCACAGGAGATTGAGCACCTCTCTCCCACTCTGGAAGGTCCCAGGATCGGTTCCTGGTGCTACCTAAAGAGAAGACAAGCAGACACAGAAGAATACATGGAGAGCAGACAGCGGGCATGAAAGAATGAGGGGTGAGGGGAGAAATAAATAAATAAATCTTTTAAAAAAAATGTATTTTATTAAAGCAGATGTAGGTTTATAGAAAAATCATGCAAATAGTACAGAGTTACCATATAACCCCCTCACACACTATCAATAACACTTCTTTGTATTAGTGTAGTACCTTTGTTACAATAAACAAATAATAATTTGTTGAACAAAATATAATAACATGAAACAATGTTATTATAATTATACTATAAACTATAGTCCATAGTTTACATTAGGGTTCACTCTTTGTGTTGTACATTTCTATGTTTTTTAAAATTTTATTCTGGTAACCTATATACAAACTAAAATTTCTCATTTTAACCATTTTCAAATATACAATTTAGTTCTGTTAATTACATTCACAATATTGTGCTACCATCACCACCATCTATTACCAAAACTTTTCCATCATCCCAAACAGAAATTCTGTACCAGTTAAGCATTAACTCCCCATCCCCACCTCCTCCCTAGCCCCTAGTAACCTGTATCATAGTTTCTGACTATATGAGTTTGCATATTCTAATTATTTCATATAAGTGAGATCATACAATATGTGTCCTTTAGTGTCTGGTTTGTTTCACTCAAATGATGTCTTCAATGTTCATGTTGTACCACATGGACAAACACTTTCTGCCTCTTTCTTAGAAGAATACTTTTGATTACACTTAGGGCCTACCTGGATAATCCATGATAATCTCCCCATCTCAAGATCCTTAGCTTAATCACATATGCAAAGAACCTTTTTCCAATAAGGTAATATTTACAGGTTCCGGTGACTATGACCTGATATCTTTGGGAGACCATTATTCTGTCTATCACACGCCATACACTTGTATATAGAAATACAATTGATTGTGGATATATTAAGCTTATACCCTGCCACCTTGCTAAACTTAGTTCTAATAAAACTTTTATAAATTTGATAGAACTTTTTATATAGACAATCATGTTGTCTACAAATAAAACCAGGTACTTCATTTCCAATCTGGATGTCATTTAGTTCTTTTTCTTGCTTTATTGCACTGACCAGAATCGCTAGTACAAGATTAAATGTAATGGCAAAAGCAAATATCCTTAGTTTATTTCTGATATTAGGAGGAAAGCATTTCACCATTAACTATGACATTAGTTGTAGATTTTTCATAGAAGCCTTTTATCTATCAAGTTTAATAATTTTCCTTCTGTTTCCTGGTTTGCTGAGTTTTTATCAGGAAATATTGGAATTTCTCAAATGCTTTTTCTGCACCTCTGGAAAGTATCATACATTTGCTATACTCATGAATGTACAGGTTTTTATTTTTAGAAATGATAAATATTTTGCTGAATAATTTAGGATGAGTCTCTTCAGATCTTTTCTCCTTCTCTGATACTCTGCTTTGAAAGCACTAGCCACATTTGTCTTCTGAGGCTTATTGCTCCATCTCCTCAACTCAAAGAGTCTTCCAGGTTCCATATGGATTTCCCCCATGCTGTTTTGTATCCTGAAAACTCTCCTAAGGCCAAAGCTTTGGGCAATAATAGGGTTTAACTGATTTGTTTCCTGTCTTTCAGGGACTGTCTTCTTATTGTTTGATATCTAATACACTACTAGTTCTTTATTCATCAGTTTTAGACAACATTTTAAGGTTTTTATTGTGGTGGGTGACAATTTAGCTGACTTCACCCCTTCCCCTACTTCTCATTCTTCCTTTTAATCTAGTTATGTAATTACAATCACCCCTGAAGTTTTAGGTATAATGCTTGAACCATCATTTTTATTGCATCAACTGTAGACCATATCTCTTCATGCTATACTTTTTAAGATGAAGATATTAGCCCTTCCCCTTTTCTGTTCCACTTTGACTTTCTTCTACTTCTCAAACTTTATTTTTAAACTCAGACTTGATATTTTCATCTTGTTCTGCAATTATAGATAAATAATTCATGATTTGCATATTGACTGATTTTCAATATTGGCAAATGAATAGATAGAAATTACTTCATTATAACAATGTAAATTTTTCTTACTAAGCAACCTAGTAGTCAATTATGGAGTTTTCTTTCCCTCGAATTCCAGTATCAAAACACATGGGTCTTTCTACAGAGTATGTTTTTCTTAAGTAAAGTTAAAATAAATTCTCTCTTTCTTTCTCTAAGCTATGCTTTTCTTATGTAGTTCTCCCCACCTCCCTACACATGATACACTACACAACCATTCTTGTTTCTTTCTCTCTTTCTTGTTTTTTTTTGCACTTTGGCTATCCAGTTTTGTCATCTTCCAGATACCCCCTCTATGGAGCCCTCTATCTTTGCCTGGATGTGGAAATATGGGTAAGAAGAAAGTTATTTTGAGAATAAAGCTGTTGATCTGGCATGCATCACTCTTTCTTGCCTTAATATGAAACTATCAAGAAGTAGGGAGAATGAAAACCCATAATGCCATCCCTTTCTCCCACCTGGAATATAAGGTTATTAATGACAGTGACAAGTTCATCTTTAGCAGGTTTGAGACATTTGTAAAATCTCACAAAGTATATATAATCCTGCTATTGCACTGAGAGTTGTTCTCTTAGGCCTCTAATAAAATAGAATTTTAAAAAATCAAGTTATATCTTGCTCTAGTAAAAGTGTAAACTGTACAGCAGCTTTCTCATCATCTGAAAATATCCATATTCCAAGTCTGTTGATTTATATGTGATATTAAATATATGGTTACTATATGAGATTTATTGAAGTGTTGTTAGATTAAATTATAACAAAGAAGTCTTCCTATTTTCTCCATTAAAATATATTCATATTTGCCTTCCCTTTCTCCATCGTATACTACCCAACATGTATTAAAGTTTAGAATTTCTTATTAAAAACTGTGGTATTTAGTACTTTAACATTTTCTTCATTTGTTGAGATTTATTTATTGGTTCCTTGTATATAAAACTTAAATTTATGTCTGCCTTCATTTATTTTCTTTGAAATATATCTTAGGAATCCTTCACTTTTTATAGAGAACCATATATTTATTTCAGCTTAAGACCAACAGCTAGTTTTCATGTTGACCTAGATGTATATATGCAATTTAGTCAGTGAATTTTGAAAATTTGAGTGATAGCACATTAACCTGGAATAATGAACCAATAAAAATTTTTTATTGCATTCAGAAAATTATTTCTCAGACGTTATCACTGTCATTTCACTCATTAAAATTATTCTAGGATCATAAGTTAGACCATGTATCCCTAAGGCTTAAAAATGCAACAGATCTTTTCTGGTGATCAAATGATTTGGCCAAGAAAATAAAATGTGCTCTGGTTTGGAAAGCTACCAGGTAATAGTAACCATAGTGTCCATCTTCAGCTAATAGTGTAAATTCTTGGAAAATCTTTAATATGGTGCCTATAATGATTTTCATGTGTTAAATGCTATGATTGTCTCAAAATAGGCTCAGCTATTGTGTGATCTTGGGTTTAACCTTTCAAAGCCTCAGATGGAAATACCACAACTTTCTAGGGTTGTCAGGGAGATTAAATGGCATTTCATTGTGAAACACAAGGCGTGGCTCAGCAATGTGGAAGCCCACATGTATTAAGTTCTCACACAATGGTGACTTTATATTATTCACAAATCTGTTAACATGTAATTGGCCTGTCCTATAAACCAGACCTTTAAGGAGTTTTATTGGATTCCAATCTCCTTGATGCTCTAGCCACTAATGGTAGTGAGTTATGTGCTCAGGAAGGCATATTAATGCTTACGAGTCACTAAGGTACTATTTCGTGTTTGCCTAATGACTTCATTGGCCTTTACCTTGGTTTACAAATGCACTTAATTCAATAAGGAAGAGTGCTCCACTTGAAGTTTTTACGCTGGTGAAATGTGTTTTCAAGCCATATACATTAGTTTTATTGGGTTAATATGTGTGATTCAATCAATTTTATAATTTATTTTTCACATTTTAGGAAGTACCTTAAAATGACCATGATATCTAGGCATATTGGCATTTCTGTTTTCCATTATAGTTAATGGAGATGATCCTTGTGTTTTAAGTAAATAATAAAAATCTAAGAAAAAATTTTATATCTAAGTATTTTAGATTAGAATTTGGAAACTAAATACTTTAATCCAACCAATAAGAAATTATAGAGATTATTCATGTTCCCATTATTCATTCAGATGTTGGTTTCTAATTGACATTTCCTTCTGCTTTAATTCAGTTCAACCATTATAATTAAATGATTTCATTCATCTAGCAGCATTCCTTGTAACCTTTTGTATCTTTGTAAGAAATAACAAGAAAAGGAATGAGTTTTCTATAAAATCTGGTTTACTTGCAGTTAGAAATTTTTCTTTTAAGTTTTTAGTCTTGATCTTAATTGTGAATATCAAAATGAGCTTCTCAGCTGAGTGATATAAGCTAATTTAGAATTTTCTCCAAATTTACAAATATACCTTTCATTTTCCTTAGCCTGGCCCTAAATTGCTCTGCTTGCATTTATAATCAAAAATTGATTGGGTTGCTGTGGAAACTGGAAGAGTGTGTTGCTGAGTTGAAGAAAAAAAAATGTAGAAGTACTGTCATCATATACTTATCTGCCATACTAAATGCCTATCATTTTGAACAGTACATTGATAAAATGTTCATGCTCCAACCCCAAAATGTTTCTCTGCACAATACTGGCTTGTGGTCACTATTAATACTCTAGACTGATTTGACACCAAATAATGCCTTTGTTAAATACTTAATTTGTTTCTGTATTGAGCCATTTTTTTCCCCACAAACTAAAATTAATTTCCATTTTATTCACACTTATAAGGCACATCTTAGGAAAAATATGGAGCACACTAAAATATTAATTATCTAGCAGCCAATCTTCTGAAACATGTCACCTGCTGACCAAGAAGACACAAAAACAAGTGCAAAAAATTCAGGCTGAGTAGGAACTGTTTTACATCTAGTGCTAAAGAGAGCCTGGAAGTTAGGTAGGTCTATTTTATTAAAAGAAAAAGTCAACGTTTTGATTTTTACCATGTGAGAGCCAAGATGAGCCCTAGTTGGTTGGCAATGTCTTAAAAGATTACTCTTTCTTATATGAGAGTTGAGAATGTGAGGAGAGTAACTAAAATGAGGAGGAAGAAAATCAAAAGAAAAAAGAGGAAAATAGCCTTCAGCAGAGGCAGGAATGGCAGGTATTAGGAGTGGCGACAACCCGCATCCTTAACACTGACAACTTTTCTGGATACTTCCATTGGCTGCCTGATATCAAGAAGAACACATGCAGAAATTTATCTGGGGCTTCTAAAGTTTCAAAAAAATTTTTTCAAGCCATCCCAAGTCTTCAGAAACTAAAGGTTCACAAAAGAGAGACCACCCTGCCAAAGAAGGTTTAACAGAATATAATATCTCTGTACAGTAAACCCCTGGTTGAAAAGGGACTGAAAATGGTAGCATAGGTAAGAAAAACGTTGTACTGAGTTCTATTTTTTTTTTT
>JAQZBX010079633.1:0-13959 GCA_029593785.1 Cabassous unicinctus | reverse complement strand
GAGAGAGAGAGAGAGGCGGCTGGGTAAGGTGGGAGGGAGAGAGGGAGCAGAAGTCATGGTTTTTTGTAACCTAGTCTGGACATGGTATCCCACACTTTGCCATACTCTCCCCGTCAGAAGGAAGTCTCTAGATCCAGGGACTCAGGGGAGGGGAAGGCAGAGGGAATGAGTAGCGGGAGGTGATGGGCTTAGAGACTGCCTGTTACAGTAGTGTAAATAGAACCACAATCTTTGCATTTGTAATTCACTCTTTGTGTGTGTGTGTATAATAGAATTTGGCTTTTAGTCATTTTATGGTCTTGTTATTAAAGCTGTATTTGGTAATGAGGTTAAGTCTGGAATAATAATGAAACTTTTGCAGTAACTCCACAAAAAGACATAAATATCCTCTGCCGGGGTTATTACTAGAGTTTCCTAATGAGGTTTATCTTCATGCAAAATCCTGTGGGAAGGAAGGTAATATATGAATCGAATATCCTTAAGGTGAGACGGGAAAGTCCTAATGCCTTCCCTATAGATAATACAGGCTCCATGAGTATTTGAAAATATAGTAGTTATATTCCACTAAGCATATGGTAACCCTCAAGTTCTCTAAACTGCTATGCTTTATTAGCATTTTGGCATTGGGAAAGACTCTAACCCCCTTTTCTCACTTGTGAAAGGGAGACAGACATGGCACTAAATACAGTACTTATTGCATACGTTATTTTGATGATGCAACATAAGCATAAGTGCAGGGTCTTTGCTTAGCTCATTGCTGGATCCCTAGGACCTATCACGGTTCCTGGCACATAGCAGGGATATGATATAGTCTTGGATTAAATCAATAGTGTCCAGTTCATACCTGATACATAGTAAATGCTGGCAATTGCAATTACTAATCAATAAAACAGATAATTTAGGAGGCAGTGAATGCCTTTTAACTGGACAGAGTCAAGCAGGAGTCATAGACCAACCTATCAGGAACTGGAAGCGATTCAGATATTGGGGTATTTGGTGGACTGTGTGACTTTAAGTCATGATTTGCTGAAATTCCTCTTTCAGAATTGAAGCATCCATAGGCTTATCCCCATTTTGAGAATTACCAAGAGCAGCTAATTGTAATTTGGATGTTTCCCCTGGGTCTTCTCTGGTCTACTGGGGTGTCAACTACCAGCATTTTAGTTCAGGTAACTGCTCTGCCTCCTCTAGAAGCAACAGCTCAGTAACAACCTGAAGGAAAAATCTGCATGTTTGTCTTCAAGATAAGTTGCGCATTATGGTTCTTTCGGGGTCATGCATCAAGATGATGAGCTGGCCCAATCAATACCTAGAAGAAGAGATGATTAACTTTTAACCAAGTCATTTCTCTAAATGGACCAACAAATCACATCAAATAACAGCTTTAATAGATTGTTTCTTGAACAGGAGCCACAGAGTCAGAAATACCTAGAGGATACTCCCAGCTCCCCATTCCCTGCTGAGCGACGCTAAGTTACTTCCCCTTTCCACAAAGTGGCACCAAGGCAGCTACCACGTAGGGCTACTGCCAGCTTGAGAGGAGATAATGGAATTGAAATGCTTAGCTGATGTCCCCATAAGACCAATAAACGTTAGCTGTGATTCTCAATCTTACATTGCCATATGGAGTTTTCTTTCCTTCTGGAAACAGGAAGTATTTGGCCTCAAGCCTGCGTGTTATTTTCCTAACAGAGCACCAGGGAGGAAGCAGCACATAAGTGAGCTCCTGTCTGACCTTTAGACGATTGTTTGAGCGTGTGGTTTCCTAATCCCAGCCCAGAGGTGGAACGAGAACCGACACGTATTCCCACTGTGACTTTCTCTGACAACTCACAGCAGTCCAGAATCCGGGGATGAGTTGCCTTTTTCCATCTTAAAACTTTTGCATTCGCTTTATTCTCTTTCTGCTCTATATGTTCTGAAAATCGTTTGGATAAGTTAGATTTCGTCTCTTTCCTACAGGATATTTTTAAATATGTATTTTTAAAAATTAGCTCCCTTTTATTTTCCCTATGGCTGAATGTGTATATTTTTCCACATGCTTGAACTTAAGTTTCTAGGATTCAGTTTCAGGATTTTTATATTACATTTAAATTTGTTCTTGAACTCCTTGCAACTGTTCTAAGCTGGGAAAATTGTGAGCGATCTTTTGAGAAAACTAATTCCATCCTTTCTCTGTTTTCATTATTTACGTGGCGTCTGTGCCTCCGCCGACTTGTTTTCACTGCTGCTCTCATTGAATTTTTTTTTTTTGTATTTTTGGCTTGTCCTTGTCTTGTCCTTGTCATGAAAAATACGTTTCAAAGCAGAGTTGTTACCAAGAAAAGTGACAGTGAAAGCCCTCTGTGTCACAGTCATATAAGCATTTCTCATTATAGGTCTGCAGAAGAGATGATTTATTTTTTAAAATAGGCCCACAGAACTCTTCCCTTTTATTATTTTATTATATGTTATTTTTAGAACAGTTTTATATTTACAGAAAAATTGTAAAGACAGTACAGAGTTCCCATATACTCTGTACCAGCATCCCCTCCTACCACCATCGTACATTAGTAGGGTGCATTTGTCACAATTAATGAATTGATCCCGACACGTCAGTATTAACTAACGCCCGTAGCCTGCTCAGATCTCCTCAGTGTCCCCACGATCTCTCTTGCTGTCCCAGGATGTCCAGGATCCCGTCTTACTGTCAGTCACCGCATCCCCATAGGCTCCTCTCGGCCGGGGCAGTTTCTCCCACTGCCCTTGCTTTTGATGACCTTGACATTTTGAGGACTGCTCAGGCATTTTGTGGAAGGCCCCTCTTTTGGAACTGAGCTGGTGGTTTTCTCGTGGAGAGACGGGTCCATGGGCTTGGGGAAGAAGGCCACAGAGGTGAAGCGCCTTTGTCATCCCATCCCATCAAGGGCACACGCTGTCGGCGAGACCTACTGCTGCTGATGTTGACCTGGATCACCTGCTGTTTCGTATTTTCTAAAAATAACTTGCTCCTCCAAAGGCCTCTTGTTTGGACACCAGTTACCTGTGCAGACGTTGCCCGCGCGCATTTGAGTTTGGGGCCACCTGCTTCGACCAGCTTTCCCCTGTTTCCTTGAATACGCTGGTCCTGGCTCTGCCAAGGTCAGGCTGGGTGAGGGGCAGCTTTGCGATTTTGGCTCAGAGCCGTCAGCCCACCCAGGGAAGGCTCTAACTGGGACAGGGGTGAGAGCCTGGACGCCTGGACTCCCCGTCCTGGAAGCGATCTGCTTGAGGCAGGAGCTCGACCGTGGCAATTCCCGATTATCCTACTGGGAAAGTAGAGTGCATTGGAGAAGATCACAGCCGGCTGGTTCAGGAAGGAGGTGCCCACGGCTTAAATGCACAGGTCACTGGCAGGCCCGAAAACACAGCCTGAATTTCCAATTTCTTTCCATTTCTCCTTTCTTGCCTTTTAGGAGTTTTGTTTTTAATATCCATAAAATACTCTTGACATTTTCTGTTATTTCTTATCTTTATGTATACTTATTTTATTCAGTTCTTCTGTTTTTAACATTGTAGGACCAAACTGTATTCCTATAAGGTCTACTCCAGATATTGTTGATGCTTACGCCAGGTACCAGATTTTCCAATTAACTTTATTTCCATGATGCTGAAAAAGCAAAACAAAGCTTCAGTTTATGTCCACTGATTATGCAAGAGGCAAAACTAGTCCAGTGGTTCTCAGCCCATGAGGTCAAATGTACAGTATTGTCTCTTAAAAGCAGAGGGGCATATAGTTTTCCTTTACACACAAAGCAAATTATATCTTGGAGCCCTTGAAAGAATACATGTGAAATACAGATTGTGTGAGAAGATATTAGTTGATGGAATTTTTTTTCTCACTAGGACAGACTAATATTTCCTTTCTTCTAATTTTTTCCTAAAGATTTTGCAACACATTTTGTTTTTCTTTTCTTTCTTTTTTTAGTCAAAATGGACTGTAGCATCCAAATGTAATGAACCTAAATTTTATTAAAATTGGTTTTCTTCATAGAATGTTTATTAAATTCTAATGGTTTATTATTTTCAGCTCACAGCTGGTTGTTCTTTTAACACACTGTACTTTAGGAGTAAAACAGTTTAATAAAATAGCACTGCCCCAACCTGTGACCTGAAGGAAATGTGGACCCTTAAGCAAGAACTCACTTTCAATGAATATTTTGCAAAGTAGACCTTTCTGATTACTATAGTTATAGTGGTAGCAGATATAATATTGGTCTAATATGAAATAACTCCAATGTATAGCTAGGATTATGAAATACAGAGTTATAATAAGACATCTACCACGAAGGGCTGACGAGTCTCACTGCCCATCAACCAGGGATAATTCACACGAACACACCTGGCCCCACAAATAGATGTGGCGTGCATGTGGATAACAAATGCATTTCAACAAAAAATCACAGCGAATACAGAATGAGTGCAGGAGGAGGTTCGGAAGCTTGAAATGTTCACACATAATTTGTCACCTCTTAAAAAAAATCCACAAACTCTCCCAAGAGTAATGGTGAGAAATGAAGTGTTTGAGGCACTGAATAATGAAATTTTCATGATAACTTCAGTTCTCTAAACAAAATATGTCTTATGTTATCACCCTAAGATATGAACATATTCAAGATCAAGAATAAGGCCCAAATTAACTGCCAGTGTTCAAGGGAGGGAAAACATGGTAAAAGGAGATGTGTACCACAGCACATCAATATGTTGTCTACAAGCTCATTCTGCCATAATTACTGTTATTCTACCAGTATAGCTACAGCCTTGACATGTAACAGCCACATATTACATTTGCCCCAAATATAATTTTGTCAAATGAGTTCTGATGGGATAAGTATCAATAAGGAATTGATTTATAGAAGGATGATAGAAATTCATAGGTTGATTAAAAACATTATTATGGCATAAACTGTCAATTTCTCCCTTCCTCCATCCCACTAGCAAGTAGAATAGTTTTGTCTCCTGTCCTTCCTTTGTTAAATTTGTTGAGGACTAAATGCTTGAATCTAGAAACAGCTGAGCAGAGAAGGTGGATAAATATAGGGCCAGGATGATTGACAATTATAATCAATTTGTAGTAATTTTTGAGTCGGAATTATTTGTTAGACAAAACAAGAAAGGAAAGAATATAGGTAATAGAAGGATACAGAAGATTGTTCTTGGAACATACATTAGTGGAATTATAAGCATAAAAAGAAGCAAAGAGACCATTAAAAAGGAAAGAGGATTGAGAAGGGGCCATTTTGTAGTCATAAAACATTGTGAAAGGTTATATCATGCATTTCCATAACTTATTCAAGAAGGCCCCAGTTTATTGACAGTAAAGGAGACTGGGCAGAGCATGAAAGTTATCAGTCTACTTTGCTACTGTAAACCTTAATCTTTTAATCCACATCTCATTTTCACAGGGTATGTCTTAAAAATGCTTCATGGTAAACCATAAAGTTTTGCAACACGGGGTTTCACAAAGATTTATTTCATTAATGAGCAGGAGAGACAAGAGGCTTGGTTACTGGAGTGCTTTTCCTTTTGGCAAGTTGCTTCTCCTTGCAAAGTTTCCTAGGGTTCTCTCCAGTAGGATTTTCAAGGGGCAGGTGGAAGAAACTTTTTCTTCTTGTGAATTTGTCTTGATTGCAATAAATTAGCTAATTTCATCCCTTAGTTGCCCCAAATCATTTACAGCTGTACATGAAGCATCATCTGAATTGGAAATATACTTCAAAAAAGCATCCATCTGCACATCCTACCGGAGCAGGCAAAGCTCTAATGGCAACGATTGCATTCCTTTTCTTGTTGCTCTTTAAATAAAACACTTGGCGAAACTGTCTTTCAATGCACCTTAAACTTTTGGATATTAGCTCATCCAGAGGAGCATCTACTTAGCTTTGCCAAGCAGAGCAATCCTCTAGCATTCAAGATGGGCTCTTTGACTCATGGATTTACACATAGACACATGCATGGACACACACAGACACACAGACACATGCATGGACACACACAGACACATGCACAGACACACACAGACACACAGACACACATAGACACACACACAGACACACACAACACAGAGACACACACAGACACACAGGCACACACACACAGACACACAGAGACACACAAACACAGAGACACACAGATACACACAAACATACAGACACACAGACTCACAGACACACAAGACACACACAGACACACAGACACACAAGATACAGACACACGGAGACATGCAGATATACACAAACATACAGACACACACAGACACACACAGACACATAGACATACACACAGACAGTCAGGCACACACATATGCAAATAGACCATTAAAAAAGTGATTGAGAGTGGGTAGTTTTCAGTCATAATAAAGCTGTGAAAAGTTGTATCAAGCCTTTCAAGTAAAGGAAACTGATTGGGCGTAGCATGAATGTTATTGGTCTGTTTTGCTATTGTAACCTTTAACCTTTTAGCCCACAGCTCATTTTCACAGGGTATGCCTGACAAATCCTCCCACAGTAAACCATAGCGTTTCACAACATGGAGTTTGCACAAAGCTGCAGAGTGAGACCTGGGGCCTGACCATGTGAAATGGGTCCTCCTGCTGGGTGGCCCCGACAATCACGTGGTCTTGGTCTTACTCCAGATGGACCTTCAGAAGAAGCTATTATTAGCTGAGATACGGCTCAGCTGAGTGAGGGCGGCCTTAATCCAAATTACCGGGGCCTTATAAGGAGAAGAAATGGAAGCCGGAAGCTGGAGAACGGCGCCCCGGAGTAAGCAGGGGGCCCTGGAAACCAGGGCTGGTGTGCGTGCGTGCGTGCGTGCGAGCTCAGCCCATGGTGGGGGCCAAGAGGCCAGCCCAGGAGCCAGGGGTCGCGGCCAGGGCACCACAGGACCCAGGGAGAAAGCTTGCCAGTAGCTTGATTTTGGACTTCTTCCAGCTCAAAACTGTGAGTCTGAAAATTCCTGTCATTTAAACCAGCCCTGTGTGTGGCATTTGTCGTAGCAGCCTGGCAAACTAAGACCCTGGGGCTAAGCCACCAAACGTTCCACTTCTAACTGCTTTCCTTGCAGAGAGGCGCTAGCCAGGGACTCGGGGGCCTAGGTAAACTGGGAATCACTGTTTCCTCAAGAAAGTGGTGCAGGAAAACCTGCTTCAGTGCACTGGTTAGGCTCGGGGCTTGCGTACTGCTCTAGACCAAAGTAACACAGCCCTTTGGAGGTGGGCAGCTCAGGGCCGGGGCAGCTGAGCTCCAGGAGGCCCCCTGGGTTCCGGCTCCTCCTGTGCTGTCCCGCTGGGCCCTGTGCTGTTGCTCTCATCTGCAAGGCTCAGGATGGCTCCTTACTCCATCCACGTTCCAGGCAGTGGAAAGAGAACGGGAGGTGAGGGGGGCCTCCCTTCTCCGAGTGCACAGCCATCCCCCCTGCTCACAGCTGTGGGCAGGAACGCTGCTCCGTGGCCAGCTTCGCTCAGTGAGACGCTGAAAACTTTTCTTTCTCTAGGTGGCCATGTGCCCAGCTAGGACCTCTTCTTACGTAAGACGGGAGGAATGCTAACAGTTTCTGCCCCCGCCTCCCAGCCCTCGGGGTGGTGGTGAGCGCCAGGTCAAGGGGTGGATAGAGAGGCCACGTGTCGAGGAGCCGGCAGCAGAGTGCAATCGGTGGCTGTTGGTCTGGCTGTGGACAGAGCTCAATTCGTGCCCTGCAGCCAGACCCTTAAATGGCACGAATTTTGTTCCTATCTGTAAAGAGAGAGCCTGAACCAAGGTCCTTTCCATGCCCTACGATCTGCCTGGCTCTGTGTCTGGCTTAACTGGCTCCTTTATCGGCACGGAGAGCGCTGCACCTGGGCTGTTTGACTGCAGTCTAATTCAGCTTCTCGCATCAGTTTCCCTCCTTAGTATGACTCCTGATGTTGGTGGTTACGGTTTCTGCCCTAGCTTATGTCTCTTGTTTATGGCCTAAATACCCACACTTTGATAAATTCTTTTTGCAGTTTCTGTAAGACTTGGAACAAAGTACAAAATGGAAAGCTGTACCTCAGGAAGCCTGGCAGGAACCAGGCCATTTGGTCTGTAAATCAGTCAAAGTGGGAAGTTAAATAGGGCGCCTCCCTGCCGAGACCTTGAAGCACTGTAAAATGTGGGACCTGAATTTAGCCAGGAATTCAGTATTAAAATGGGTCACCTTGGACATGTACTAACACCTGTCAGATGATAAAACAGTTTAACAGGATTGTCATAAATCTTGGTTCAGACAGGGCACTTAGCTTCTGCCTATCTTGTTTTAAATCCGTTTGGAAGAGGCAGAGAGGAAGACAAAATGATAGCACCTGTGAATCAGAAGGCACTGTCGTTGGATTCAAACCACCTCCCCAAACAGAACCCTCTTCAACCTTCCAAACATGTTTCTTTTCCTATTTTTGATGGACTAGAAGCTCATCATGGCTTTCTGCTAGAGCTCATTGTTACATTGTTTGCATTATTGGGAATTTTTCTAAGTTCATGCTGATAACACTTTTCTATTTTCCTATTGCCTATGTTTGGATTATTTGAATCGGGCCTTATTGAATATTGTGAGAATCCACTAAACAGCATTCTCTGTGACTTGGAATTTTGTTACTAAATCCTAAAATGCCTGCATGAATTCAGCTACATTCACCAATCTTTACTGAGTGTCCTTAATAAGCAAAGCGCTGATTTCCCATACCTAAGCATCCTGTATTAGTCAGACGGGTTCAGTAAAAAACAATCCTAACATCCTGGTGGCTTAAAAAGCCCAGTTGTATTTATTGCTCACATCACATGTCATCTCAGGGAGTGTGGAAGCTGGATGAGATCTTCATCCACTGTCATTCTGATTAACGCGGAAGCCTGAGAGGAGTGTGTCAATTAGCGCACTTCCCAAAAGCTTTCACCCTGAAGAGACCACGTAACTTCCACTCACATTGCATTGGATCAAATGTATCTCATGGAAGAGAAGTAAAATCCTACCACGTGTCTGGAAGAAGAACTATACAATTTACTGACAAACATGTAATGTTTGGCCACCAAAGGCTCAGCTTATTTTCATTCTTACATGCCAAACGTACTTGCCTCCTCCCAAAGGAGACATCCAAATGCCACAAGCAGTGACAGCGTAAATCGCAGCGACCAGGACAAATGGGGCTGGAAGTGGCTCCCTTCGATCAGAGGACACACGCATGAAAAATACCAGTTCTCATGGCCTCAGGTGTGCTGGCTGGAGCAGAGTTGGAGGAAAGGGGGCCGGGCCAGGTGTGTGCAGGTGCTTGTCTGGTCCCTGAAGTCTGCTCTCCCAGGGGCAGCACCTTCAGCTGCCTGGGCCCCGGCTCCACTACCAGTGGGCGCTCCCTGTCCACGGTTCTCCAGGGCTCCCTGGGAGAGCCGCCTTTCCGTATTCCTTCATGGGAACATCTGGAATGCGTGCTGGGACCACACCTGCCTTGAGCCTGAGCAGCTTTCTCGGTGCACTTTCTGCCCGTGGACGGTTGAAACCCCAAGGTCTGGTTTAATTCTGGCACAGTGGCCATTGCTGTGAGGGCAGACGCTCAGGAAACACAGAAAGCTCTAATTCCAGCCGGCTGGCTGGCTCTGCGTACAACGCGGTGCTCAGATGCACTGATTCCCGTAACCTTCCCGCCCATGTAGCTCTCTCTCAGTCCCAACTTGCTTGCAGATGCTGCAGCCAATTAGGCCTGGAAGGAACCAAGACCTTAAGCTCTTTGTGCAGAGCCGTTTTCTGGGAGGTACCCCTTTACTTAGACCTCACTCTGGGACACCTTCCTCTTCACAAATTTATACCGTGAGTGTGACCTTGGCCTGCAAGGCTGGGGCTTCCTTGGGCTTTGCTGCTGGAAAGCTACTCATCTTAGCATTTGCTCTTTGGGTTGGGAAACAGTTGCCTCTTCTCTGGATTCCTGGATTATTTGATTTTCATTTTTGTTTGCAAGCCAGTTAATTTTTTTTTTTTCCTGACTCAATCTTTCTTGTGATGCCTTGCCAAATGCAGTCAACACCTACCTACACATGCCACAAATATTATGTTCTCCAGCCCCTTTTCCTAGAGTTTGGAGTTCATTGGGTACATGATCCGCCCACCAAGTTACTACAAGTGACAATTTGACCAGAAGTTTCCCACTGCTTAACTGCTTAGTTTCTCCACTACCCATTGCCTAAGGGCTAAGCCAATGCCACATATTTTTAGCATTTTTTTTGTTACAGCTGCCTCCTCTTCTTGTACAAATTTCTATATCAATCAAGATGTGCTAGATTATGCTCTGGTAACAAACACCCACAAAAGTTTAGTGGTTTAGAGCCAGAAAGTTTTTCTTTATTGTTCAGATTATATGTGCATCAGAGTCCAGGAGTTACAGCTGGCATTGTCCTCACTGAAAGGCGCCCGGGAGGGGCCCACTATCTGGAGTGGAACCGGGTGTCATGGCAAAGGAAACAGAACTTCAAAGACTTCTGCCCAGAAATGGCGCCTACCTATTCCGTTCACGTGCTCCTGGTCATGGCAAGTCGCATGACCGCGTTTTACTTAAAGGGGAGGGGAAGCGCTCTGCTACCCCGTGTCCACCAGGAGGAGAGCCCCGGGTCTTGGCGCACAGCATGTCTAGAGCCCCGGGTCTTGGCGCACAGCTGCCTTGCTCCTTTGAGTGGTGGTACAAGGTTGGTCGTCTCTATTTAAGCCTAGGAGTTCTGAAGCTCTAAATCTGCTTTCACACATGTAATATCTGGATGTGACCTCAGTATCCAAATGTTTGTAGAGCTAGACTATTTGAATCAATTACCAAAATAAAGTATTTGTATTGATACCTGCTATATTACAGAAGAGAGAAAAAAGAATCCATTATAAAATAAGTCAGGGCTCTGCAACAGGAATATTTATTTACTAATCGGGATTGAGAAGATGCTTTATTTCTGAAATGATGACATCCATAACTTGCACCCACCATGGTCTTTGCTCAAGCAGAATTTAGTCCACTTGCTCATGTGTGAAGTGGGCATCAGAGCACTTTTGTGGAGATGTCATTTAAGGACCTTTTGATTTTATTTTGTCCAGGGTAAAATACCATATTCTTAAAAAAACAAAAAACAAAACAAAACAAAAAAAGTGCCCAGAATCACAGCATGTACTTAGGAAGCAGAGGCATATCTCATGAACAAAAAAATGATTTTTCTTCTTTCCGGACCTAATTTAATTGAAGTATGATTTATATTCACTTAAGAAGGCAGAAGGATAATATCTGCAAAAGCTAGGCACAAAAATATGCATAACTATTTTGCTTTAAAAACAACAAAATGAAACAAAACAACAGAAATCGATAACCACGAAGGGCTCTGGCGACTCCTTTCTGTGCTTAGGAAGGGCGGCAGGCAGATGTGCACCACTGGAATCTCGCAGCACAGCCATTCGCTTACTGCTGTTTATATTCTTATTTTACTGTTCTTAAGTCTCACAACTAAATATTAGGCTGGTTATATAGCTAGCTTTCTGTCTGATGCTGAGTGCCTTTGTAAAGCTGAAGTCCATTATGTTTATCTCTACACGTAATTGTCACAGTCATTCAAAGTGGTTCAAAAGGGGATTACTTTTTCTTTCGGAGACTCAGAATTATTACAGAATTAGCAGCAATACCACAACCCCCTGTGGTCCCTGCCCACTGGGATGAAGGCAGTAGCCTTTTCTTGGCATTTCTTTATTCCAGATGTCTTCTCTTTCAAATCCATCCTGGTCCCTAGTGTTGAATTGATCTTTCTGAAAACCCTCCTTTGACACAAACACTTTTGATTCTACATTGTTTATAGGACAAAGTCCAGATTTCTGGTACCAATATTCAAAATCCTCCACAGACTTTTCAACCATTTCAGTTCTCTTTATTGCTTCCTCAGTGTGCCACAGGCATCTCCATTTCTGGGCCTGGAATGTTCTCCCTGCCAAGGCAATGGATGCTACTGTTCAAAATGCAAGTGCCTCTCTCATGCAGCCGCCTCATTAGCTGCCGCCTCTTAAAGTTGAATGTTGGGAATTTTTGACTCTATCTCCCCCCCCCCCATAACTTATATGTGATGTTTGTACAAAGAGGTGCAATTATCAAGTAATGAGATGATTTCATAAGCCAAGAATAAATTTTTCAAATTCCTCACAAGACCAAGCTTAAAGTAAGTGCTGAATAACTGTTAGTTCCTTGGCCCTGAAATGTTGATTTATTTCCCCTCTCCTGGCAAATCTGTAAATTAGCAATACAATTGGACTATCCATTTTAGTTTGACATTCTCTTACAATGGAAGCTCTTTTTAATGATGATAAAATATGCTGCCTCATTTCCAAAAAACAAAAAACCTACTTCAACCTTTCTCTAGAGCTTCTGTTTCTTAACTGGGTAACACCATGCTAGTTATTAATGCATGTAACCATGAATTTGAGTGAAACGCTTTCTTTGCTTTAAGAAACTGGTCTGGACCTCCACATCCTGTGGGACCAGCCTCTGAGCGTTTCCAGGGCTCCTCAGGCAGCTCTGCTAGGAGCCGCCTCTGAGAGCCAGGGCTCCTGAAGCTCAGAGCTCTTGACCGTGCCTGTGTGTCCCTCAGTATAAAGAAGCCAGACTAGCCCTGGTCGTCTTCAGCTTCCCTGGTAACCTTCGGCTTCGTCCTTTCCTTTGTGTCCCACACAAAGGGTTACATCGCTCATAACCCACTTGCTTTAGGTAGAGCGTGGTGATGGCCCCAGGACTGACTGCGCTAGACACAACTTGGTGTTACCCACTAGTCTGGAGTCTTCAAAATCTAGGGATTGCGTAGCCCGCCCTAAGGAAGTGGCCGTGTGCATATGCAAATGTCCTGCCTGCTGTTGATTCTCAAACCACTCTAAATGGTTATTTATCCTTCTATGATGCAATCGGCATCTCCATGGTGACAAACCTAAAGCCCCAGATGGGCGTGAGGCTTTGTAGGAGACTCTTGAAGGTATACTTGTGGCATGTTGGGTTCATTTGCTCGCTTAAGCACTTAAGGCACAGGCTAAGCCTGTGCAAGCTGACGGCCCAAATCCACGGTGGCTGAGTAAAACAGACGCCAGGCGCTCTCCCACATGGCATGCAGAGGCCAGTGGTCCAAGGCTGGCCCGTGCCTGTGCGCCACGAGGTGCCACGGACCCTGGCTGAGAGTCTCTTCCTGAACCCGCGGCTCCTTCGCTCAGTCTGAGACAACTGCTCCAGGGATCCCCACGTCTTCATCAGCAAGGAGAGGGACAGCCACAGCCTGGGGCGAGTAGCTTCTCTCTAAAGAAATGGCCTGGAAGTGCACCAGAAGTGACACTGCTCCTGTCCTTGGCCGGCACTTAGGCTCCTGCTCAGGCCTCACTGCAGGAAGGCTGGAGGTTCTCACCGAGCAGCCTGTGCCCAGCTAGAGCTGCACGTCCCCAAATGCTCAAAAGGGAAGAGGGAACCGGCTCCTAGGGACTGTCAGTGGTCTCTGCCCCAGATAAACCTGGCTACTTTTTGTTCTTGCCCTGATTTCTCATGAGATTAGGCTCCTAAAAAATAATCTGAAAGGTGTATATAAATATACATATAGGATTTTACATGCCTTCTGAAAATAAGAAATATATTTTTATATATATGTATTTTGTGGGATGTTTAAAATATATTTATAATGTGAAAGATATGTATGTATATCTATCTAATCTCTATTTCCCTCTCACAATTTTGAAAAGTAAGTAAAAACGTCACATGGCATTGAATCAGAAGCCTTACAAATGTTCAATTAAATTACCTTCCTTCTTTCATGTCCGCCATCTGCCCTTCCATCCCCAAGCTAAGGTGGCCAGGGGAGGCGTGTTCTCCCCAACCCTCCTCTGGACCCCACTCATATTCCTTCGCCTGGCCCTTCTCTGGACTGTGCTGACCGGGAGTCTGTTCCCTCTCAC
>JAQZBX010079632.1:0-13951 GCA_029593785.1 Cabassous unicinctus | reverse complement strand
GTGCATAGAGAATGGCATATAGGAATCCCCTTTATTTTTTATGTAACATTTATGTAATCTAGGTATCTTTAAAAAAAAAAAAACATATTTAAAAAATCCCATACTGGGTCATGCCCTACTGAAGTGATCTAGTTAAAAAGAATTTCCCCTAAATGAGTCTAATCAAAAGGTCCCATGTATAATAGTTTTACTTCACAGGAATGGATTAGCTATAAGAACAGGATTTTCTGGGATCTACCCTGATTCAAACTGCCACAATATGCAAGCACTTCTTTAAGATCTAGCCTAATTCAAAGAACAGACAATTTCCCTCCCCTCCTGGGATTCCCATTCTGGCTGGCAAGTCTGATAGTAACATTTGACATTGAGATCATCAGCAGGTGGCATACCCAGGAAGTTAGGTGGGACACCCTCACATATCCCTCTATGGCAGATGCCAGGATCAACTGAAAAAAGTAGTTGCATTTGGGTCAAGAGTGACTATTATTACCAGGCCACAGTGAGGAGTATGAGGTGGTATCATCTGGCAGCACCTTGACTGCAATCATCCTATGATTCCAGCTGGGGCCTTTAATGGGTGGTTCCTTCCCTGTGTAGGAGTAAAGGAGATCAAGAGAGCTGGGGATAGGGTCTGAAGCCTTGAGGGTTTCCTTGATGTTGGGAAGCACAGCCTTGGGACCAGCTTGTGGGGCAGAGAATCCAGTGGGCCAGGGCTGGAAGGAACAGCTCACCTAGGTATCCAGACACATTTTGTCCCTTCACATCAACAACCCAGCCCTTCCCTACTCATGCTACTGGGTCTGGAGAGCCTCCACTAGATGTGACATCTCTGGATCATGGAAGCCTGTTTCCTGACTACCCAGTGTATTGGGGGATAATTTGCAAGTAGTCACAGCAAGGGACTAGGAGAACCTGGCACATGTGATTTGGATAAGATAAGGTCCATAAACTATGTACATGTCTGGGAATCTGGGACTTGATCCTCATGAGGGTTGCTGAGGATTGTAGTAGGAGACATGAAGGTGCCTAAAAAGCATGGTCCTGGGGAGATCTGCCTAGCCTAGGGAGCACTCAATGAAGAACAAGACTTTTGATGATCAGCAGAAGTAACAAAAATGCGTGAGAGAGGAGAACCTGAGTCACATCTTCCATTCTGGGATCCTGGTGCTGGTGTCAACAGCTCATCTCTAAAACGGGGGGAAATCACTGAGTGCATAGGAAGATCTCCCTAACAAGAGCAACTGCCCCCAACATTCATCCTTGTGGTTAGACCCACCTCCCAAGTGGCCTCCAGTTCATTCTTAAACCAGGGAGAACCTCCAGCCCACTTTACCTCTGCTTCTTACAGAGGAAGTAGAGGGAGGATGCCTAGCCTTCCTTTTTGCCCAGACTCTGGAGGTGCTGCCAGCCTCCTGATCTGCCCTGACCTGGACAGTCTGCTTGGCCAGGCTCTCTGGGTGGCATCTGGGAACAATGATAGCAGGCAGGAGGGGGAATAATTCTTTGTCCCGTATGTCTCCAAGTTCTCAGTGCCTGGCTGAGTCTGGGATGGCCTCAAGCACTAAAAGACATTGGGGCACAGAGTGGGAGGTGGCTAGGGAACTAGGATATCATGCAAGATGGTTCCTGGGAGATAGTTGTGCAAGCATGCTCTCCCCAGTGCCTGCCCCTCACACCTGCCTGTTGGCTTTGTCTTGACTTTTAGGGAGATGTGGGACTGGCTTGGGTGGGAATGAAATCAAGACCTGGTGAACCATTTGGGTCCTACCCAGCCAGGGCTGAAGGCAGATGGCTGAGAGGGGCTGAGTGTCTCCCCACCCACCATGGCCTGAGCATCTGTTCTAGGTCTGAACCCAGCAATGAGTCAGGACCCCCAGTGGCCTGGCATGGTGCAGCCTCTGGGATCAATGCTGCCATTGGGAGGTGGCAAAGAGGGGTGATGTGCTTGGGACCAGGGGGACAGAGGCCAGGCCTTGAACCCAGCAATCAGTCACCTCCAACTGAAGAACAGAGAGGAGAGATTACCTCAGAGCCCAAGAATGGGCAGAGTCCAGAGGGTAAGGTAGGGATAGGCCCCATAGGCTGGGGTTCAATGCCTGTTGTGTGGTTTTCTTTGGAAATGAGAGGCCCAAAGATACTGGAGAATCCAGGCTCCCACTCCACAAACCTGACTATTTACCTCTCAGCATCTTCACTTGAGCACAGGCACAAACACTCACACTCTTACACACACTTGCACATTGACTTATGGGTGGGACCATGGGTGTGGGTGGCAGAAAACAATTCCAGAAGGATTTATCCTGGGTTCTATAAGGACTCAAGGAGCAGAGGGGGAGCTGCTTCTGAGCACAACCCCAATACCCACCTATACCCCATCCTACATACTCACTAGTCCAGGGGATGCCCTCATCACTGGGTTGCTGTAAGGTCAGGCCAACAGCTAACCCCTTCCTGGGCCTTCTCAGGTGCAGGCCACCCTCCTCCTCAGCTGTTAGAACCCTTCTCCCTCTCAAGCCTAACCTCGTGATGGCCTGCCTGACAATCAGGATCCGGTCATAAATGAAGAACATCGGGTCATGAACTGGAGGTGGAGAGAACCAGCATTGGGTTACCCAGAAGGGGCCAGGTCTCTCTCCTCAACTTGGGCTGTTTTTCTCCTCCTTAAATGCTGAAATGGCAGGTATCTGGGCTCAAGTTTGTGAGAAGGTGTCTTGCAGGAGATGAGTAAGGTCTTTTGGGGATCAGAAGAACCTCATCTCTAAAATCCAGTTTCTGGGGTCTCCCAAATCATTCGCCATTTCTGTTGCCTGTGGTGCTGAGGAGCAGGAGTTGGTCCACCTCCATCCATTCAGGCAGGACCTCCCAACCCAGCTGGTTCTGGTCCATGCCTGCATGTTGGGGATTAGGGGTCACAACCAAGGCAAGACCAAGAGCCCCAGTAGGAGGGCATGGATGCTGAGGCTTTGAAATCTCATCTAAAGTGGGGATGAGCTGGCTCTCACCAGCTTCATGGCCTAAGGTATGTATCCAGAGTTTGACTTGAGAAGTTGTGGTTTCTTTGCTCATACTTGACACCATTTTCTTGACCTCCTTCCTTGGTCCTGAGCCTCTCCTTCTGTAAAGCAGGGATGATGTGCAACATCCTTGGGACTCAAACTCTGCTTTGGGTCCCTGGCACACAAAGAGGGTGAAGACCCCTCTCTATTCATGTTTTGGCTTCTGCATTTGAGCAAAGTGCTAAAATGTCTGGGATAGGTACCCCCACCCTACCCCCAGATCAGGATGCCTGTGTCCTCTCTTGAATGTGGCTCTCTGGTAGGTACCCAGAGGCTCTTGGAACTTTCAAATGCCAAACTCAACCTGCTTCTCTGAAAAGTGGGGTGGTGGGAGGGCTAACCATTTAGTAATTTTCAGTACTAAATGGGAGAAGCCCTGGAAAAACTTCTATGGTTTCTGTCTCTGTGGAAAGGTTGGGCAGAGGAGCCAGTGTCCAAGTGTAGCATTTTCCTCTCCCCCATTAAGGAGCTATGCCTCACCCCACACTCACCCTTGACTTTTGGTAAAACATTTTCCCATCTGTAAAGGATGTTTGAGATTCCATTTAAGGCAGGGTTTCTTAACCATTTTTGTTCCATGGGCCCCTTTGCAAGTCAAGTGAAAACCATGGACCCCTTACTAACTCTACAATATACTGTGTATTATTTAATAAATATATCACACCTGCACTATGGGGAGATGGAATACCCAATTCCCTCTCCTACTGGCTATTTTTTCAGATTGCTGGGATGGTTGGGGCTGAACTGGTCAGCAACCAGACCCCCTTGCATGAAACAACCATAAGAGAGGTAACAAGATATCTAACCTGTATTTGTGCACATAGGCTATAGTCATGTTTATTATTAACTGTATCTGTTCACATTGCACCCATTACCTATGTCACAAAAAATATGCTGTTCCCTGCTTGTGCATCTACACCCCACAGCTATGTTCTCTATATAAATATATAGCCCTCAAGAGGTGGCACAGAGCTTCTCCAGTCCAGCTGCTACCAGGTTATGTGAGTAATAAAGGCATGACCAGTGCTGGGCACCCATGTGGTTTCTCTGGAATATCAAATCATTTGGTCAGCCTTGCCAGGCTTGACCTTCTGCATTACAATTGGTGTAGTTGGCAGGATATTCCAGGGTCTTCTAATAGTAAAGAGCTGTGAACAGCATTGCAGTCACAGGGAACTCCATGGGAGAAATCCCAGAGGAGCCCCATTTCTCTATTGGTTTGACCTGGCTCACTTCATAGACACTTGGGGTTCTGTACATGACTTGGTGGGTGTCCCACATATGCCTGCAGTGTTAGTACAGTTAGAGAAGAATGTAGAAGATATCTTCATGAAAAAAGAAAGGTGAAATCAGCTGGAAAAGAATATGGCAGCATTGCTTGTAAAGAAAAAGAAGCAACATGCTCTGGCAGCTGCTGTTACGTGGCCACTTCTCACTGCTTTATGAGAGAGCAGATAAACGGTTGGCTGCTGAAGTGAAAACACTTAAAGCTCATAATACTTGTGTAAACTGTGGAAGAGTTTAAATGGGGTGTTACTTTGATAATATTTTAAGTTTTAGTCACATTTTATTTTGATCAGAATTTTTATCAAGGTGTTAAAAGAAATTTTTAGTTTTGAATCAATACCTTATACCTGATTTCAATCCTAAGTGCACTCCTAAAAGTAATCCAGAATATATAAGGGATAAATGTCTGTCTGTCTAAACTGCTAACTTAGTGCTTAGATGCATTTATACTGCTCAAGTATTCCTAACTAGTTGCTGATTACTAATAAAAATGTTTCTAAGAATGAACTTGCATATTATAGGCAACATGAATTCCAGAAGAGAATGTAAAAGCAGTAAAAATCAGTGATGTGAAATGATGGAGAGCTTGGAGATAGCCATACCAAAGGATTAAGAATTATGATTCAAATTAGTGAGCTTTATGTTTCTGTTGGTATGTCTTAACTATTTACGTGTTTGTTCAGTTCATACTTCCAAATAGTAATTTTAACTTAAATGAAAATTCTTAAAAGACCACTATTCAAATGGGCCAAAAATTAAATAAGCACTTATACTGGTAAATGAGTATAGATACTAATAAAATAAATTAGCATTATATATATTAAGTCTTTAAGATAATGAAAATTGTATGTTTTTGGCTAATGAAATCATTACAAACCTCTTTTCAAAAAAATGCTTTTGACTAAATTGAAAGGAATAGTTTTTTTTTTTTCACAGAACAAAATGAAGCTTATGAGACTTAAATGGATATGAAAGAAATAGAAGGTTTGTGATAATTTGTTTAAGGGGGTGTGTTTTGTCCTAAGATAAGATGGCTGTTTCTCACAAAAGCAGGATGGAAATATGTAGGACAAAACTTGAATGCATATGGCAAGTTGTAGAAAGGTTAATGGAAGTGAATTTCACTTATTGCTGATTATAACTCAAGCTTATTTAAAGGTGGGATTTGTCTTGAGATGAAGTAACCAGTCGATGTGGTTATGGGTGGTTTTGGGAAGTTTGTAAAAGCATTTTCCAAACTGAAAGACTACAATGTAAATGATGATTCTGGGAAATCATTATTAAGTAGAAATCAAGGAGTTGATGTTAATAACAAAAAGTAACTTTATAGCAAAAAAACTATCCTCAATCTATCTAACAGTTTAAAAAATACAGAGAAGTTAAGTCTTTTCCAAACTATTTTACTAACTTATTGATGACTGTGATAAATAGAGGCCTGCTTAAATATAATGTTCAGGTCTGACAACCCTTAATATTCTCATAAAACCCTTAAGCATATCTTTAATTGCAAACTGTTGGAAATAATTTGTTTTTTCACCTTGGAAAAATTGAGGTGTTGAAATATATACACTTAATCTGTATAATATTAGATAAAAATAAAATGTTGTTAATCATGATTTTAATTATTATAAAAAATGGTATAGGTCACAAAAACAACCTCTTGACCTGGAAATCAAAATGTGTATGCTCTGACTCCTATTCAACTGATTTGCCCCCACTTCCACTAAAGAAACAGTTCTATGGCTGCAGAAAGGGAGTGGCCATTGGGGGCTGCCAGAAGTGGTGCATAACAGTAGATTATCATAAATTCAAGTAACACCACTGCTATATGGAGCAGTCCCAAATATTGCTGGTTTATTGCAAGAAATTTTTCCCAGTTATGCCACTATCACTTTGTTTTAGATCTTGCTACTGCTTTCTTTAGTCTCCTTAGACAAGTCAATCCAGCCTACAATCATCTCTTGTGGGAAGTCCAACAATGAATTTTACAGTGCTTCCCCAAGGCTATGTGTACAGCCCAACTATCTGCCCAAGTCTGGTGGCAAAGGATAAGGCTGCATGAAAGAAACCTGTGGCTGTAACACTATTTAACCAGTAATTTCTCTTTCAGAATTAAAAGAAGCATCAGAGACAATGATATTTATCTTGATAGCCTGGGATGAGAAAATAATTGGGACAACTTCCAAGGTCCCTGCTGCTCTGCCAAATTCTTAAGTGTTGTTAAAGTACATTTTCCCACATCACAAACTACAAAAAAATGTAATGGCCTTTCTGGGGCTGTTGGGGTATTGAGGACTTTCATTCCTCCTTTAGCTCAGATATGAAAATCACTGGATGTGTTAATCAGGGAAAGTTGTGCATGAGAATGGGAGGACACCCCCAGCAGGCTGCTTTTAAAGAAGTAAAGAGGGCAATAACACAGGCTCAAACAGTAAAGGAGGGTGGATCCTGACTTACCCTGTTAATTGGATGTGGCCAGCACTGATATTGGCAAGCTTGGGCAATTTACTTAAATTATCTGTGCTTCTATTTCCTCAGTTACAAAATGAGATAATAATAATAATAATATTATTATTAGCATCACAACCCTATGACAGTTAATTGAATTAATATGTAAATTGCCTAGTACAAAGTGCACACAAGAAGAGTTACTTAATTCTCATGATTACTTTTTTAAAAATTAATTGTCTCTATTTTGATAAATTTTTTAAGGAGGTACTGGGAATTGAACCCAAGACCTCATACATGGGAAGCAGGCACTCAACCACTGAGCTACATCTGATCCCTATTTTTTTAAGATACTTATATTATACAAATGTCACATAAAAATATAGGGGTTTCCCATATGCCCCACTCCCTACACCTCCCACATTAATAATATCCTTCATTAGCAAGGTACATTCATTGCAATTGAGGAGCACATTTTGAATCATTGCCAGTAAGCATGGATTAAAGTTTGCACTCTACTTTACACTCTCTCCCATTCAATTATATAAGTTATGGCAAGATATATAGTGGCCTGCTTCTGTCATTGCAATGTCATTCAGGACAATTCCCAAGTCCAAAAATGCCCATGTATTACAACTGTTTTCCTCTCCCTGCCCTCAGAACCTCCAGTGGACACTGCCTCCACATCAATGATATCATTTCTTCCATTGCTTGAATCACAATAAGTCTATAGTAGAATACCAGTAAGTCTACCTTAGTCCATAGTTCATTCCCCAATCCTGAGGATTCTGGGATGATGATGTCCACTCCACCTCTAATTCAGAGGGGTCTGCAATCCCAAAGGGGTGATAGATGGGACTTTCTTGCTTGCAGTTGTAGACTCTCCCAGCTCCTTGATAGAGTCGTTGTCCATCATCACCTCCTTGTTGGTTTTCCTGGGTGAGACCAATGAACTGGAGGGTAGATGTTGCAAATTTGTTGAGATTCAGAACACAGATGGCAAATGGACAGTGCAAAGATGTACACTACCAACTCTAGTACTAATTATAGGTTTAAATAGGACAGAAGAGCCACATGTAGGGATACCACAACTGAATCCAACTCTGTCACACTAGGGATCATAAATACCAAATTAGGGCCCAATGGTAAGGCACCAAACTCCTGAGCTATCTGCCCTGACTACAGTTTCTGGATGTCTCCTGAGCCCTCAGGAGCACCATTATTTGGAGTAGTATCTACTTTGGCAGTCAATGAGATCCTGCTGAGACATGCATAATTGTAACCTCAGGAATGACCTCCTGACTCACTTTGAAGTCTCTTTACCATATAAACTCATTTGTCTTACCTTTTCCCCCTTTTGGTCAAGAATGTTTAAAATTAAAAATAAATAAATAAATAAAAATTTGTGATAGTAAAAAATAATGAAAAAATATTAAAAAAATTTTTTTGACATTTTGCCGTTCTTCACTGTAAGATCTGTTGTGCTATATGTACCCTGACATTTTCTTCCATTTATTTCCCTAGTGTCTTACTTTTTCCTTTTTGTCCTCAAAGAAGTTTTAGGTTACAGAAAAGTCATGTACCGAATACAGGGGACTCCCATATACCCCAAATCCTCCCCTCTTTCCCCCTTCCCCTATTAATAACCTTTTATATGTGGATGGTACATTTGTTACAACTGATGTACAAATATTGAAACATAACTACCAACCATGATCAATGGTTTACATTATGGTTTACATTTTGGACCATATACTTTTATAAACTTTGATGCAATTCAACATGGCCTGTATCCATCATAGCAAGATCATGTAGAACACTTCCATTGCCCTCAAAACGCTGACTGTTCCATCTATTCTATAGAATATTCCATCCTCCTCCCCTCAGGACACATGGCACCCACCAGGCTACACTCCTTGCACCAGATTCATAGTTACTTGCAAGAAGACTGATGGCTTGACACACCGGTCTGTACTCCCCTATTAGGGACCATCCATTCTCTCAAGAGACTGCTGCCCTTCTATTTGAGAACATAGAAGGCCTCCCCCAGGATGGGATTCCTCCAACTTGCCACTCATTCTCTTGGTCTCCACCCACTGACATAACACACTATGACAAGAACACTCACACACTCCCTAGAAGACTGGCCCAGGCATGCCCTGTCCCAAATATCCACCAAATCCAACACCCCAAAGCAGCAACCCTCAATTGCCATATTGCCAAAAGAGCATTCCCAACATCATAGTTTCAAACATGGACCCATCAATCCCCAGTGTTCATTTGCTCCTTCATCCAAACCTCCTCACAGGTCCATGGTCAGTCCAACTCATCCTCGCAAACCAACCCACCTGACAAATAAGCACCGACCAACCCAAGCAGTATCATTACACCACTGTCATGCACCTCCACTGTACAACCACAGACTTCCAACTTATCATATATTTTGCTTATATGTGTGTTGAATCACAACTTCTTCTCCCTTTCTATTTCCTATAATCCTATCTTCCAGACACTACCACTGTGAGTCTGCTGAATTTGCTTAATTCATATAAGTGATGTCATGTAATACTTGTCCTTCAGTGCCTGACTTGCTTCACTCAACATAAGGTCCTCAGGATTCATTGAAGTTATCCCAGGTGTTAATACTGTATTCCTTCTTACAGCTGAATAATATCCAATTATATGTATATACCACAATTTGTTTATCCATTCATCTGTTGAAGGGCATTTGGGTTGATTCCAACTACTGGCAATAGTGAATAGTGAATAGTGAGTAGTGAATAATGAACATTGGTGTGCATGTATCAGTTAGTGTCCTTGTTTCAGTTTTTCTGGATATATACCCAACAGTGGAATTGCTGGATCATATGACAGTTCTATAGTTAGTTTTCTGAGGAACCACCAAACTTTCCTCCACAGTGGCTGCAGCATTAAACATTGCCACCAGCAGAGGATGAGTGTTCCCATTCCTCCACATCCTTTCCAACACTTGTAGTCCTCTAATAGCTCACAGTCTGATGGGTGTAAGATAACTCATTGTAGTTTTGATTTGCCGTTCCCTAAAAGCTAGTGATGCTGAGCATCTTTTCATATGCTTCCAGCCATTTGTATTTCTTCTTTGGAGAAGTGTCTATTCAAATCACTTGCCGATTGTTTAAATGGGATGTTTGTCTTTTTATTTTTGAAATGTAGGATTTCTTTATATATGCTGGATATTAGGCCCCTATCAGATCTATAGTTACCAAATAGTTTCTCTCGTTGAGAAGGCTGCCTTTTCACTTTTTTGACAAACTCCTTTGAGGCAAAAGTTTTTAATTTCGAGGAGCTTCCATTTATCTATTTTTTTATTTCATTGCTCATGTTTTGTGTGTAAAGTTCATGAAACCATTTCCTAATACAAGATCCTGTAGATGCTTCCCTACATTATCTTCCAATGTCTTTATGGTTTTGGCTCTTGTATTTAGATATTTGATCCATCTTGAGTTAATTTTTGTATAAGGTGTGAGATGGTGTTCCTCTCACATTCTTTTGGATATAGATATCCAGTTCTCCAAGAACCATTTGTTGAAAAGGCCATTCTTTCATAGTTGAATGAACTTAGTGGCCTTGTTGAATATCAGTTGACTGTATATGTGAGGATATATATCAGAATTCTCAATTCAGTTCCATTGGATAGTATGTCTATCCTCATGCCAATATCATGCAGTTTTGGCCAATGTACCTTTGTGGTATGTTTTCAAGTCAGGTAGTATGATTCCTCCAATTCTGTTTTTCTTTTTCAATGTGTCTTTGGCTATTTGGGGCCACTTAACCTTCCAAGTAAATTTCATAGTTAGGTTTTTAAATTCAGTAAAAAACAAAAGGCTGTGGTGATTTTTATTGGGATTGCATTTAATCTATAGATAAGTTTGGGTAGAATAGACATCTTAAAGATGTTTAGTCTTCGTATCCATGAACAGGGACTGTTCTTCCATTTAAATCTTCTGTGATTTCCATTATCAGTGTTGTGTAGTTTTCTGCTTATAACTCATTTACATCTTTATTAAAATTTATTCCTATGTATTTGATTCTTTTGGTTGCTAATGTAAATGGGATTTTTTCTTGATTTCCTACTCAGTTTACTCAGTATTGGTGTACAGAAATGCTACTGATTTTTTACACATTGATCTTATAACCTGCAACTTTACTGAACTCATTTATAAACTCTAAAAGTTTTGTTGTAGATTTTGCAGGGCTTTCTATGTGTAGGATCATGTCATCTGCAAATAGTGAAATTTTTACTTCTTTCCAATTTGGATGCCTTTTATATCTTTCTCTTGCCTAAGTGATCAAACAAGTACTTCAAACACAATGTTAAATAGAAGCAATGAAAGTGGGCCTCCTTGTCTTGTTCCCAATCTTTGAGGGAAAGCTTTTATGATTTCTCCATTGAATATATTGTTAGCTGTGGATTTTTCATATATACTCTTTATTATATTGAGGAAGTTTCCCTCTATTCCTATATTTTGTAGTGTTTTTATCAGGAAAGTGTGCTGCATTTTATTGAATACTTTTTCTGCATCTGTAGATATGATCATGTGATTTTTTCCTTTTGATCTGTTTATGTGGTATATTACATTGATTGATTTTCTTATGTTGAACCATCCTTGCATACCCGGGATGAAACCCACATGGTCATGGTGTATAATTCGCTTGATATGTTGTTGAATATGGTTAGCAAGTATTTTGCTGAGGATTTTAGCATCTAGGTTCATTAGAGAGATTGGTCTATAGTTTTCCTTTCCTGTGGTGTCTTTGTTTGGCTTTGGTATTAGGGTGAAGTTAGCATCATAGAATGAGTTAGGCAATGTTCTCTCCACTTCTACACTTTGGAAGAGTTTAAGCAGGATTGGTGTTAGTTCTTTACATAATGTTTGGTAGAATTCTACTGTGCAGCCATCTGGTCCTGGGCTTTTCTTAGTTGGGACGCTTTTGTTGATTAATTCTATCTCATTACTTGTAATTGGTCTGTTGAGTTCATCAATTTCTTCTTTTGACAATGTAGGCCATTTGTGTATTTCTTGGAATTGGTCCATTTCCTCTAAATTATCCATCTTGTTGGCATATAATTTTTCAAAGAATCCTCTTATGATACTCTTTATTTCTATGTGGTCAGTGGTGATATCCCCTTCTTCATTTCTTATTTTATGTATTTGCATCTTCTCTCTTCTTTTCTTTGCTAATATAGCTAAGGGTTTGTCAATTTTATTAATCTTCTCAAAGAAACAGCTTTTGGTTTTGTTTATTTTTTCTAGTGCTTTCTTATTTTCAATTTCTTTTACTTCTGCTATAATAATTGTTATTTGTTTCTACTTCCTTTGGGATTATTTTGTTGTTCTTTTTCTAATTCTCTAGGTGTGCAATTAGGTCTTTGATTTTAGCTCTTTCTTCTTTTTTGATATAGGCATGTATTGCTGTGAATTATCCTTTCAGTACAGCTTTTGCTGCATCTCATAGGTTTTGATACATTGTGTTGTCATTTTCATTTCTTTCAAGATAGTTACTGATATCTTTTGAGATTTCCACCTTGACTCAATGTTTGTCTAATACTGTGTTGTATAATTTCCATATCTTTGTGCTTAATCTGCTTCTCTGTCCTTTACTGATTTCCAGCTTCTTTTCATTGTCATCAGAGAAATTACTTTTTTGGGGGGCAGGGGAGTCAAGAGCAACCAATGATATTTATTTATTTATTTATTTATTTATTTTAAAATATTTTTTTATTTTCTAAAAGATTCTTAGATAACAAAAATGTTACACAAAAATATAAGAAATTACTTTTTATAATTTCAATCTTTCTGAATTCATTGATAGTTGTTCTGTGGCTTACCATGTGGTCTATCCTGGAGAATGATCCATGTGCACTCAAGGAGAAGGTATATCCCCCTGAATTTGTGTGTAATGTTCTGTATATGTCTTTTAGGTCCAGGTCCTCTAATGTATTATTCAATTCTTTGTTTCTTTATTGATTCTCTGTCAAGATGTTCTTTGTAATGGTAATAATTGTGTAGTAAAATCCCTATAGAGGCATTTATTTCTCCACCTCATTTTTCCAATGTTTGTCTCATGTATTTTGAGGTGCTCTTGTTAGGTGCATAAATGTTTATGATTGTTCTTTCTTCTTGATAGATTACCCCTTTTATTAATATATAGTGTCCTTCTTTTCCTCTTACAATAGTTTTGCATTTAAAGTCCATTTTGTAAAATATTAGTATAGCTGCTCTTGCCCTTTTCTGGTTATTGTTTGCTTGTAAAATTCTTTTCCAACCATTCACTTTCAGCTCCCTTGCATGCCTGGGTTTAAGGTGGATTTCTTGTAGACATCATATAGATGGGTCATATTTCCTTATCCATTCTTCCAATCTGTGTCTCTTGATTGGTGAGTTTAATACATTAACATTCTATGTTATTACTATCAAGGAATTACTTACATTAGTCATATTTTTTTTAGGTTTATGTATGTCATATGTTGTTTTTATTTCTCTTTTTATCTTTTTAGCTGCTCTTACACTCTCTTCTAACTCTCTCTCTCCTGTTTTTTCCTTTCAACCTGCAGAACTCTCTTTAGAATTTCCTGAAATGCTGGTTTCTTATTGACATACTTTCTTAATTTCTGTTTTTCTGTGAATATTTTGAATTCTCCCTTTTTTTGAATGCCAGCCTTGTTGGATAGAGAATTCTTGGCTGGAAATTTTTATCTTTTAGCACCTTAATTATGTCATACCACTACCTTCTTGCCTTCATGGTTTCAGATGAGAAGTCTGCACTTAATTTTATCGAGCTTCCCTTGTGTGTGATTGTTCTATTTTCTCTTGCTGCTTTCAGTATTCTCTTTGTCTTGAGCATTGGAAAATTTCACAACTATATGTGTTGGAGTAGGTCTGTTAAGATTTATACTGTTTGGGGTGTGCTGTACTTCCTGGACAAGTAAGTCCATGTCCTTCAATAGGATTGGGAAGTTTTCAGCTGTTATTCCCTCCAACACACCGTCTGTCCCCTTTCCCTTCTCTTCTCCCTCTCAGATGCTTATAATACATATGTTTGTGCATTTCTTGTCATTCAGATCCCTGGGTCCCTGCTGAATTTTTTTCTTTTTATCTATCTGTTCCTTTTTTTTTTTT
>JAQZBX010079630.1:0-13952 GCA_029593785.1 Cabassous unicinctus | reverse complement strand
AAGTTAAATAAAAACAAGACTTCTAGCTCTTACAGCAGTCACATTGATTCCTGAGCTCTGATCTCTATTGTTATTTCTAAATCCTGAGATGATTTATTCTTTATGTATAACCTAATAGCTCCCTAGAATTTTTAAAAGTACCTGTATGACACCTGAAACCCAGAATTAAAGTTAGACAGCTCCAGAAGTAATAAAAGAGCAGCCCTATGGCTACACAAAAAGAGTGGCCATAGAGAAGCCACCACGGGGTGGTGCCTGGCTAAGACGCTAGGCATCTCTACTAAATGCTCTGGCCTAGTTCATATCACACAGGACTGTGAGGCCTGTTCTTGGCTTCAGCCGTGAAGAGCACCTTATAGCACTGGACGTATCCGTGAAGCCACACACTGAGGGGATGGACTTCGGTGTTGTCAGACTCTCTTGTGCATTTACACCAGGCCCCCAGTGGCATACCTGGTGCCTCTCCATTTGAGTTATTGACTAGGCTGGTCACTACAACCCCTAAAATTATAAAAGAATCTACCACATCTCGGGACATGCTCCTGAAGTGGATGGAAAGTATGTTGCTGTTTTCGATTCCTGCAGCAGCTGGTAATGGCTGAAGTATGGCTAGATTTACAATATACTTTGCATCCAAACTGGCTCTGTTTCATAGTTCCAAAAGGTGCTGTGCACTAGGCCAGTGAACCACTGGAGCTTCCCTACAAGGGCCAAAGGTGCTGCAGCATGCTGGCTGTGTGAAGGACATACCAGGTGGAGCAATAATCACCAGAGTGATGTGAGTAGAACCTAAACAGACACAACTGACATTGTGGCCTGCTCCCATGGCGAGGCAACATGTATAGTATTGCAAACCTGGAGCTTAGATCCTGCAGCTCAAAGAGGAACTTGTGCATTGATTAGTACATTGATTAGTGTTAAGTGCTGTACCTATATACCTGCTGAATATAATAATATCTCTTCTATTCTAGATCATATGCAGAAGGATATTGAACATGTTAAAAGTCTTTGTAAACTTAACCCATTTTCGAAGTAATTATTGAACATACCTATAAGATAAAGGAATGGCTCTCTTAAGTACTGTCTTTATTTTGCTTGCCTTATGCTTATCTTGTTTTTGTCTATACTGTCTTGGTGAGTTTATGTCTAGGGCAGTGCCTCTCCTCATACCTCTCCTAGCTGTCCTAGGCATAACCACTGCTGTGGAAACTGGGGGTGGCAGTTTATATCAAAACCAGCAGGTCTACCACAATTTCTCCCTGGAGTTAACCAACAGCATAGCCCGTCAGCTTCAGGAGGATGTGGCCTCTGGAGGCACCTGGCCTTTCTCACTCCCATGGTCCAGTCTGTCAGCACTGGCCCCCTTTTTGGGGCCACTTACCACCATTTTCTTTTTCCTTTTAGTAGGACCATGCATCTTCAAAATTCTAAGTTTATTTCTTCCAGAATCAACACCTTCCAGAACAAAATATTAGTCATGCAGGGATTTCATCCAGTTCCAACCATGGTGCTGGACCCGTCTTCCCTCAACCTCAATAGAATAGTCAGAGAGTTTCACACTCCATCAAGGAGGGACTACTGCCCCTAACCACTGGGAAGCAGCTACAGAAGAATGACCATTGCCCTTCAGCTCTCCTTTAAGAATATGGGTGTCAGGAAGCAGATGTGGCTCAACCAACTGGGCACCCCCCTACCATATGGGGGGTCCTGGGTTCAGGTCCCAGTGCCCCCACTGCAATGAGCTAGATGCCACCCCCACCACAAAAACAAGCTAGACACCACCCCCACTGCAACAAACAGACGCCACAAGCCAGCAGACACCACAGCCCACGGGGAGTGGATGTAGCTCAGCCTGTTGGGCACTCACCCCTCATGTGGGAGGTCCCAGGTTCAATTTCCGGTACCTCTTGGAGAAGCTGAGCAAACAATGAGCAGATAGATGAGAGAACCATCTGGGGCAGTGGGGGATAAATTTTAAAAAAAAATCTTTTTAAAAAATGAAAAAAAAGAATAAGGGTGTAAACTTTCTGAGGGGGGAGTTGAGGCTAGTATAGGAAACAGGGAAGGCAGCTGGTCAGAATAAAGCCTGCCAAAGACCCTGGTCATGAGGTCCAGTTTGAAAGTCCTGGACTCAAAAGAAGTCCTGGATAACTCCAAACAGGAAGGCCTTCCCATTGGTTCCCTAAAGCTGACAGGTGAAGATAGAAAGGCAACCAATCAGGACAGCAAATAGCTAGGGCCCTACATGTATCTATTTGGACTCTCCTTATGCCTAAACTAGTTTTTTAGGTCACCATAGAAAACTCAGAGAATTTAGGAGGGGAAAATGCATGGTATTGGAAGCCTCCTCATAGGACTCCCCTACCTGGTACTTTGTTACATACGGTGGAAATGTTGCTTGTGTACTGTTACACCAGCACGACCTGCCCCTTACGGGTAGTGCCCCAGCCAATACCTTTCTACCATGGGCTGTGGCAGTAGCCCATGCCCACAATCAAACCCAGTGATGGGTGTTCACAGACTTGCCATCCTTGGGTGCTTCTGGCCTTCCTTGGGCCATAACTCCTGCACATTGGACAGCGTGGCAGAATATGGCCCATCGACAAGTTTGGAACAAGACTGTGTCGTTTGAGACTGAGATTCAGCGGCCATCTTTCAGTGGGACTCATAATCATATTTTTTCCTTGTAAGGGAACAGGTGAATAAGCCCAGGCTTTTACTAGGACACGCTGTTATAATGGTTTAGGATGGGTAACGGTCGAGTCTTTCACCCTAGATCGCATCGCCGCTGTCTGCATGGAACAAGAGGGAATCTGTGGTGTGGGGTGGCCACCCCGAGTTGTGTAATTTTACTATCAAGGCTGGATATAGAGTAACGCGCGCCCCCTGGTGGATCTGCCCATTGGCCGTTTTTGTGCCAGGTGGGACTGCTTTAACCAATCACATGCTCAAGCCCTTAATGACTCCAAAGTAGCAATTTCCTTACTAAATGAAGAAGCACCCAAGTACAAAAGGCAGTTTTACAAAATAGGGTGGCTCTGGATGATTTTACTGCGGCACAAGATGGGACCTGTGCCCTCATTAATGTTCATTGTTGTGTATCTATTCCTGACCACTCCCATGATAGCCTGTGGAATGTGGATGCAATGCTTGTCCTATGGTCAGCATGGGCTGCTACGTGGGCATGGATTGTGGGGGTCCAGGCCCACTCCTCAAGTCCTCAGCTCATAGCCGCCTGCATGACCTAGACATAAGTTAAAGGTTAACAACCCTCCCCAGAGGGGAGAGAATGCATCGATGGTGTCATAAACTATAATCTTCCCAAAGCAGTAAACGTCCTTCCTGGGAGCCTAGTGAAAACACCACCACACCCCATGTGTATGCTTCACGGTACCCTAACAGAAACTCTGTTCTCATACCCTATGGAATATCTTTGCTCTGAAACCCCTTATATCACCCCTCTTTTCCCATCTCTTTGCAGAGTGCTATCTTCATTCTCCAGGCAGCTGCCATCAGGGTCTCTTTATGGTCCCAATGAAGCTTATGCCTGACTCAGTTCCAGATGTGTTCTTTGGTCTCATGGCTGCACCAAACCTTGCCCTTCAGGAGCTGGGTTGGAACAACCCCCATCTAGGTTTTCTTCCCATGCTGATGTATTCTTCCAACTGAGAACTGATAATACAAACACAGCTCCCAAGGTAGATATTAATTTTGAGAGGCAGTGTGTCCTAAACAGACAGGAGGAAGAGGATTTTTTCCTAACTGCTCCGTAATTTTGCAAGGTGAACTTCCTGTGATATTAATCCTTCCCATTATTTCACAGAGCTATGGTAGTTCCTTTCCTTCATTCTCCCCTCAGGTCTGCCAAAAATCAAGACGTGAGCCTGTTCTTCAGCCATATCCCTTTCAGCGTCCCCTCCTTTGGAAGTGCCGAAATCCCACTGGGGCTTTGAAATGACGACTCATAAGGGCTCCACTGAATTCCTGAGCAAGGTCCATCTTTCTCATCAGTCTGAGGAAGAGGGTGGAAGGAAAGACGGTGGGAAAGAGCAAGTTGTTCTGCCAACTGTCCATAACTAATAGCCATTACCTAGAATTCACTAATCCTGGGAGTGAAGCAACCGCTTCACTAACCCCTGACGGAAGTAACCCTTCCTACTGATTTATTAAAGTTTCTATTTCCCCTGTTTGAAAACTCCATCCCCTTTATGTTTATTAATAGGGAACTTTACTCACCTTATGCACAGTAATGAGACTATTAGATGATCTAATCCCAAAATCCCGGTTAGGTCCTGTTTTTGTTTTTCACTTTAGAACTAGAATAAAGTGGTTCTGGTCACTAGGATATGCGCAGTTAAGAGGAGCTTGACTTAAAAGTTACCTTTGCTTCATTATAAGAGTAAAAAAATCACGCCCACAGCCGCCATTGCACCACCACTGCGCACCGTCTTCTTAATGTGACTTATGACCAAGCATGTTTTGAAACAGCGCGTGCCCAGCTAAGACCCACCTCCTACGCCACGGAATCTCACTCCATCTGTCTCATCATACTAAACCAGCCCCCACAAAGTCACAAAAGTCAGCACAGCTTTCAGCTCAGGGAGACTGATTTGAGGAAGTTACTGTCCTCTGTTCTCCACTGGACTAGTCCTTGCTAATAAACTTTTTTTAAAAAGATTTATTTATTTATTTCTCACCACCCCCTCGTTGTTTGCGCTTGCTGTGTCTGTTCGTCTTCCTTTGTTTAGGAGGCACCGGGAACTGAACCCCGGATCTCCCAAATGGGAGGGAGGTGCCTAATCGTTTGAGCCACCCCCCTCCCTGTTTGTTGTGTCTCGCATTATGTTTTCCTCCATGTGTCTCTTGTTGCATCATTTTGTTGCATCAGCTTGCTCTCTTGCTCATCTTCTTTAGGAGGCACCGGGAACCAAACCTGGACCTCCCATGTGGTAGGCGGGAGCTCAATCGCCTGAGCCACATCCGCTTCCCTCTTCTCTCGAAATCCTGGTGTCACTGTATTGATATTGTGTGCCTTTGGGCAAAAGGACTCACTTGAGCAATTTCAATAGCCCATAGCCCTTGCAACTTCTGACCACTCCTTTGAGTGTTGTGGGAAAGCAGTCTGTGGGTTGTAGTTAAAGGAACGCGTATAGTTAATGGGATCTTTTATTTTTATTTCTATTTTTTTTAATAAAATTTTTTTTTAAAGATACTTAGATTACATAAATGTTAATGGGATCTTTTAGACCCTGGCAAAACTCCTTCTGACAGGAGGCAATTTGAGCCATGTGCAGTGGTGATTCTCCAGGAGGGAAGGTGGCACAGCTAACTTGAAAGCACTGCAGGGCTTTGGGAGGGGCAAACATATGTAATTTATTTTGAATTTCAAGGACAATTAAAGTTGTAGCGTGTGGGTCTTAAAAGTTGAGAAACACCAGCTGGAAAGGTGCATCCCTTTGTTGAAGCCTCTCTCCACCCCCATGCCCTAGGACGTCTGCAGTAGCCTCTGAACAGTGGTGGGACATTTACAAAATCAGCTGAAAGGCTGGGAAGGAACGACTGTCTCAGGGAGGCTTTTCTGGACTCCTCTCCTTGACTCACCCAATGAAGATAGCCAGGTCTTCCAGCTGGGTCCCCATACAAATCTAAAACAATGGAGTTTCCCTGCTGCCCAAAGGGGAAGGGTCTCCCCACCCCCTTCCCTTTTCTTAGAGCATTTCCTTGAGAAAACATGTAAATCTTCCTCTGTGCCCTGGAGATGTAGGAGCCCTGACCACCTTTCTCTAGGGCTTGGGCACCATCTCTTAGAAATGCAAATGTCAAACAAAGACGCACCCTTTCTCCCCAGCTCTGTGGGCCCCTGGCTCCAAGTTTATCACTTGATTGTCATAGAGACAGATCTCTTTTCCCTTTGAATAAAGGCAATTAGCTAACACACACGGTGAATTTAGGGCCACCAGGTGTGACCAATGGTGCCTCAAGTCCTCTTTCCTGAGGACAAGTTATCTTGATGTATATGTTATGGTGGTGACTATACAGAAGGGTGAGAATTCTCCCTGTCTTTGCAATCTCATCAGTGGATCATCGCCTGGGGTGCGCATGGCTGTCTGGTTTCATGCTCAGTTGTGGAGAGGATTTTCTGGGTCAGCAGGAGATTTATTTTTATTTCCCCAATTCTATTGCTCTCCTCTCCCACGGACTTCAGGGGAAGCACACACCAAGCCTGAAGCCACAGGGTGAGGGTGAAGCCGGGCTCCTCCCCTTGACCATAGTGACTCTCCCTACTGGTCTATCAAAGTCTCCATTTCCTTAATTTTGAAGCTCCATCCCCTTTATGTATATTATTTAGGAAACTTATTTCACCTTATGCATAGTAATGAGACTGCTAGGCGCTATAGCCACAGGATCCCGGACAGATTCTGTTTTTGTCTTTCACGTTAAAACTCAAACTGGCTCTGGCCACCAGGACATGTGTAGTTAATTGAAACCCTGACCTTAAATTACTTTTGCTTCATTATAATAGTAAAAATCACGCCCACTGCTGCCATTCACTCCATTTTCTTACAGGAAACATATAACCAAGCATGTTTTGAAACAGCACGTGCCTGGCTAAGCCCACTTCCTACTCCACATAATCTCACTGCATCTACCTCATTATACTAGGAATATACCCAAAAGAATTAAAGGGAGTGTAATCTAAGCATCTTTTAAAATGTTAAATAAATAAAAAAGAATTAAAGGGAGGGACTTGAACAGATACTTTTACACCAATGTTCATAGCAGCATTATTCACCGTAGCCAAAAGGTGGAAGCAACCCAAGTGTCCATCAACACTTGAATGGATAAACAAAAAACCTAGATTTCAACTCATCAGGCAAAAGGATCTTCCAAAGTCTGAGCTATGCAGCAATGGATCTAGCTGAGGTGGAGCCCTGGGGGTCCCAGCCAAAGAGGAATGTGCTAAAAGCATCCCTGCTCCCAGAGGGGGGGGCCAGGGCATCCTTTAATGTTCAGTATCACGGTGTGTGTGATTAAAAATCAACCACTAGTCCCCCAGTTTTATAGTCCTATCCGGAGAACCAACTGAAAAAGAATAAGAAAGATGTACAAGAAATAATTAGGAATGAAAAGACATTAGAAAGAGCCAAATTGTTTAAACCTCAAGTGCATGGAATCCCAGCACAGGAGGACCAGTGTTGGAAGAAAGTCATCCGGGAAGGTTTTCCTAGAGGTGGGAAGGCTCGAGCTGAGCCTTGAAGGATGTGAAAGGAAGGAAGAGAAGGACTTGGAGAAAAGGAGCAGGACTGAAGGACTGGGGAGGAAATCCCCAGGGCTCTTTGGGGTGCGGGGAGCCAGGCATGGGGAAAGGAATGGGTTAGGAGACCGGATGGGGTCTGAGGACAAACCTAGCTGAGGACGAGGGAGCCACCACTGGGAAGCCTCCAGTCGACATTTGCAGAGCCAAATGTTTTCCATCTCTGGCCACATTCCAAAATCTAGGTTCTTGACCCGTAAGGGTCAAGAATGAAGCCAGCTAGACAGGGAATCAATAGACAGGTCTGGAACCTGGCAGAAAAACCATCACCATCGAACACGTTTTCTTCATTATCCCCAAGACGGCTGCTGGAAGACCCTCACAAGGAATCCCATTTGGAACGAGATTTGCTCTGGAAGCCAGGAGAAGCCCTGGATATTCTCCAGGGGCCTTATCATTGGGCCCTCCTGGGGGATTGGTGGGTGGGGTAATCAATCAAAACAGCTGGGACTCCTCCCACAGAATCAGCAAAGGGGCGGGAAAATTAATGGTTTAAAAAGTAAGCACAAAAGCAAAAACGTCCGATTCTGGCCTTCTTTGCCCCCTCACCCCCCACCCCCAGCCCGTATCACTACACAAGTAAACCTGGGGATTTATAATCTATAATGGGAAATTGTGGTCTATAAATCAGCCCTATCATTCTTCAGCCCCTTCCTTTCTACCTGGGACCCATGATCTGTTATTTTCTCCCATTTCTCTTCTCACCATTCCTTAGTAAATTACTGGCCTAACTAACCCGATGTGCTCTTGAAATTCATTTTTTGCAGCATAGTCAAGAACCTAGATCAAATCCAATAACACTAAGTCTGAGGCTCTCAGAGGCCCTACTCTACTGTCAGGTGAGAAGCTCCCGGGTTTTACCTGTGGAAAGCTGAGCTATCCTCAAAGCCCAGGTCAAACCGGTGCCCCAGTTAAGCCTTCTCTGGTCACTCCAGTTGGGGTGCACTTGTTTTAGTTTGCTAAAAGCTGCCAAAAGCATTATACAGAAATGGGTTGGCTTCTGCAATGGGGACTTATTGAGTTATAGGCTTACAGTTCTGAGGCTGAGTGTCCCAGTCAAGGCATTGGGCAACGCTCTCTCCCCGAAGACTCCAGCTTTCTCTCTGCTCCTGTGGCTTTCTCCCTCCCAGTTTCCACTGATTTCAGCTTCTGGCTTCTGGGACTTTGTGTCTTAGCTCCTGGGGGTTTCTCTCTGTCTCTGAGCGCCCCCCCTCTCTATTCATCCCATTTATAAAGGGCTCCAGTAAAAGGATTAAGACCCACCCTATGCCACTCCTTACTGAAGTGACCTCCTCGATAGGAAGGTCCCATCCACAATAGGTTCATACCCAAAGGAATGGATCCGTTTCAAGAGCATGATTTTCTGGAGGTACATACAGGCTCAAACCACCACAGCGCTGCTTGCCCCTGGGTGTGATTCACCACCTGTGTTTGCGTCCTGCTGCTGTGTAACAAATTCCTTCAACGTTATCAGCTTAAGGCAATGCCCAGTTATTATCGCACTCAGCTGGGTGCTGTGCTCAGGGTTCCACAGGGCCAGAATCAAGGTGTTGGCCAGGCTGGGCTCTTAGCTGGAGGCCCTGGAGGAGAATCTGCTTCCAGGCTCTTTCAGGTTTTTGGCAGATTTCAGTTCTTTGGGGTTGTAGGACTGAAGTCCCTGTTTTCCTGCTGGCTGTGGGCTGATGTTTTAGTTTGCTTCAGGGCTGCCAGTGCAAAGAACCAGAAGCGTGTTGGCTTTTATAAAGGGGATTTATTTTGGATAAAAGCCGACAGTTCGGAGGCTGTGAAATATCCAAATCAAGGCACCATCAGAGGTGCTTTCTCACCAAAGTCAACTGCCACGTGTGGAAGCAAGATGGCAGGTGATCTCTGCCTGGTCTCCACCTTCCCCTCCAGGCTCACTGTCTCTTGGAGCCCAGCTCCCGGAGCTCAGCTGTGAGTGACCAGGCACAGGGCTGTGGCCTCTTTTCGGGCCTCTTTCTCAGTCTCTTGGGGCTTCTCTGCCTTTCGGCAGCTGTAGGTGAACCTGGAGTCCTTTCTCTCACAAAGCCAGATCAAACACGGCAGCTTCCTTCTCCTCTGTGTCTCCGTTTATATCAGTGCCAGAAAGAGGGCGGAGACTCAGCCTGAGTCGTGCCTCACTGATGCAGTCCAATCAAAAGGATCTCACATTAATGGATTAGTTAAAAAACTTAATCTTTCTCTTTTTGGGATTCACCGAATTCAAACTGTCACAGCCAGAGACCACTCTCGGGTCCTTGCCACATGGTCCCCTCCAACACAGAGCCACTCTGCTCTCAAGGGCAAAGCTCAGGCCAGAGGGTGATTCAGACAGATTGTAGCCGAGGAGAAGAAATGGCTAGCAGAGCTGGCCCAAGCTGGCCCAGGCTTCCCGAGGGAGTTGCTGTGGGAAACAGGGTCCTCCAGTACTCGTAGAGGTTTCTTCAGAGGGGCTGGCTGAGGGCTGTGAAGGGGAGGGGGGATCCCTAGTCTCAACCCTCAAGGCCCCAAGATGAGGCGACTCGTGTGAGTTGCCTCACACCCTGGCTGTCCCACACTAGCCAGGACAGTCATGGCTCACCAGCCACCCTGACCTCACCCCTCGGGTGGGTGAGCTTCCACTGGGATGGGACTTGGAAATAGCCCACCATCCAGCCCGTCCTCTGGCCCAGGGGTGTGCATGTGTGAGTGTGTGTGTATGCGTGTGAATGAGTATGAATGTATGTGAATGTATGTTTGAGTGTGAGCCTGTGCATGAGGGGTGTGTGTGTGTGTGTGTGTGTGTGTGTGTCAAGGCAGGACTCAGAAGAAAGGACCCAGTCAGCCTCCACCTGCAGGGTTACAAGGGGTTGCCTTCCTTCTCAGAATCAGATATTGTGGAGTGGGGCTTCACTTTTGGTGCTGTGGCAGCCATCTTGTGACAATTAGGGGAAGACTCACACCCACACAGAGTGCCAACTTCACTGCCCAATCCCAGGAACAGCCAGCCCACTTGCCACAGGCCTTCCTATTTAGAGATGACAAATATTTTACAATTTAAACTACTCTAGAGTGGATATTCTCATATCACTACAATAAGACTCTGGCCTTCTTCTTAAAAGTAGTGGGAAATTGTAAACCATTTTTAAGCAGGAAGGTAACATCAGCTTGGCGTTTCACAAAGATCACTCTGGCTGCAAGGGGAAAGGGGCTGCCAAGGGTCCTAGTGGACACAGGAAACTGTGAGGAGGCTGCCGTGGGAGGCCAGGAGAGGGGTGAGGAGCTCCTCCACTCTGGGTCTCCTTCCCTCATCTGTAACGAAGGCAAGTTGGGTGGCAGTGAGTGAGAGAGCCCTGGAGAGGGCTCCTTGGCTGAACTTCTCCTGGACCTCAGGCCCCAAGACTTGGCACAGAGACACAGCACAAAAGTTAAACACATGGGTGTGTTAATTGCAGTCATCCTGTAGAAGGTTCCAGGAAGCATGCCTCGGAACGTTGCGGTGATGAGTTCTGTTGTCATCTGACTTATTAGTCATGGTCTGGCTATTCTACATGTGAGAAACCCAGCTCAGAATTTCTTATTCCATCAGAGGTCCAAAGGCAGGGGCTCAGTGTCATCAGGTCCACACCGCCCCAGGCTGTGGCCATCATCTTCAGGCGTGTTGTTCCCTCCAGGTAGTAGGATGACCACCAGCAGCTCCAGATTTGCATTATTACTGCCCAGCAAACACAGCAGAAAAGATGGCTTCCTTTTCCTGACCAAAGTCAGAGTTGGGGGCCTCGTGGGCCAGCATGCCCTCCCACCAGGAATAGAGAAAGAAGATGTGGGAGGAGGAATGAAAGGGAATGGGGAGTGATTTCTAATGGGTAAGGGTTTTCTTTTCGGAGGTGATGATTATGGTCTAGAATTAGATAGTCGTGATGGTTGTATAACCTTATAGATATACTGAAAACCATTGAATTCACTGCATTAATAGAACAAAGGAAAAAATCATGTGATCATCTAAATTGATGATAAAAAAAAAAAGTTAAAATCCAGCACGCTTTCATGATAAAAACACTCAGAAAACTAGGAATAAAAGGAAGCTTCCTCAACATAATAAAGGACATTTATGAGAATCCCACAGCTAACATCATACTTGATGGTGAAAGACCCCCTAAGAACAAAAAAAGACAAGGATGTCCACTTTCACCACTACCATCAACATTGTACTAGAAGTTCTAGCCAGAACAATTAGCCAAGAAAAAGAAATGAAAGGCATCCATATCGGAAAGGAAGAAGTAAAACTATCCCTATTCACAGATGACATAATCTTATACAAAGAAAATCCCAAAAAATCCAAAAGAAAACTACTAGAGCTAATAAACAAATTCAGCAAAGTTGCAGGATATGAGATTGACACACAAATCAGTTGTGTTTCTATACACCAGCAATGGGTAATCTGAAAAGGATATCAAGAGAGTTCCATCTAAAATAACTTCCAATAGAATAAAATATCTGGGAATGAACTTAAACAAGGAGGAGAAAGACTTGTACATTGAAAATTATAAACTTTGGGAAAATAAATTAAAGAAGACCTAAGTAAATAGAAAGACATCCCATGTTCATGGATTAGAAGACTTAACGTCTCTATGAGATGGTTGTGTCCGTGACCCCCACTCGGGGCTGATGTGGAGGAGTGCCACATGCACACTGAGAGGCCAGGCCCAGGGAAATGGTGTTCTAGAAGGTGGTTACTGCTGGACACCCCTCCTTCCCTTCAGGAGCTGGGGGTCTGAAGTAGGTTTGAATGTCCCCAAGCTCACTAAGCTTTGAAACAGGAGGAGACCTCGGAAAGTCATCTGGGCAGCATGTGACCAAGGGCCACCTCACTTCTACTTGGTCCCCCCAGGGTGGGAATGACCTCCCTGCTCCACCCAGGGGCCCATGGGTGTTTGGACCATGACTGTTGCTTGAGTTGAGGAGGGGGAGATCAAGTCAAGCCCAGCTCAGGATCTGCTTGGCTAATCAAGATGACACTGAGGAATCCTTCAGAACTTGATGAATTAATGCGTGAAGAAGCATATAAGAAATGCATAAAGTCTACTGAGGAGTGAAAATGGAGCCCCTAAATAAACTAGTCTAGAACAACTTATTCCAGCAATATTTTAAATTACTGGTGGATAGAGATTTTTTTTTTTAAAGATTTATTTATTTATTTATTTATCCCCCCCTTGCTGCTTGTGCTTGCTGTGTCCATTCGCTGTGTGTCTTCTCCGTGTCTGCTTATCTTCCCCTTGCTGTGAGGTCCCGCTGCATCAGCCTCTCATGCCGCACGGGCCGGCCTGCCCTCACCAGGAGGCCCCGGGAAGCGAACCCAGGGCCTCCCATATGGTAAACGGGGGCTCTATCAACTGAGCCACTCCCGCTTCCCGTGGATAGAGATTTATAACAGCAACTTTTAGCAATTTCAATTTAAAACACAGAAACTACTTGTTCCAAAAAGAAAATACCCCATAACTTTTTGATGGTAGCAGGTATAAACACAATATGCATATTTTTCACATCACCCTGTTACTTAGACTACTATCTAGTTATATTCAGAATTCATGAAATTATCAGAGGTAAAAACCACTTGTAAAAATTATGTAAATCAAGAGTAATTATCTTAAGCCTTAACATTATCTTGTAACTATTGCTTATATCCATCTCTGGATTTGGTGCCAAAATACTTAATGACATTTTCATTGGTCATAACTGGGAGTAGAGATAAGTTTTTGTTGTATAGTGTCAGATGAGGAGCAATATTATCTTAATTTTGCAATATACCATGCATTTGTTGGTGCTGATGAAGCAACAGCTTTGCAGCAAAATAAGAAACTATTTAATAATAATAATAAAACCTTCAACTTCTCCATAAAAAAAAACATGGGGGCAGAGGTGTGTGTCTGGAAAGGTGACCTCCCTGTCTCCGTCTCCACTCCGGAGGGCTTTGGAGGACACCCAGATCTCAGCTGACCCATAGAACAAGTGGGGAGACCATATGTGCTCTCCCTCACACTTGTCCCTAAGACCTCACATTCCAGCTCTGGTCCTCAGTTTCCACATCCATCCCTGGGCTCTTGGGAGCTGCTAGGGAATGAAAAGGGAGAAGATGGATGAAGCCAGGCCAACAGACCCTGGGGCCCAAGAAGAACCCCATGTCCCTTGCCTCTGGGACTGGCCAGCCCAGAAGAACCAGTACAATTCCTGGAACCTTCCTGGTTTCTCTGTGAAGCCTGCAGGGCTCTGAGGGCACCTGTAGCACCTGCCTGAACACTAGTCCCGACAATGCCTCCAGGTTCTCCCCACTTCTTCCTCGACTCCCACCAGCAGACACGCTTCCCCTCCCACCATCCCCAGGCCCCCTCTGGCCTCACTGCTTTTCTTGAGAAGTAAAGCACAATAGCTGCCCCATTCTCCCATGCTTTCAGATGAAGAAACTGAACCCAGAGAGAAGTTAGTTGTCCAGGTCACATTGTTGTCATATGAGAATAAATTTTTTGGAAGGCTGAAGAAGGGATTAAAATGATGGTGGTCGGCCAATGAAGTGACGTTCGGCAGCCATTAACAGTGATGCTTTCAAGAAGTATTGCCAGCATGGGAGAGTGCTCAGAATGTAATGTAAACCATTCCTACA
>JAQZBX010079629.1:0-13953 GCA_029593785.1 Cabassous unicinctus | reverse complement strand
AGTTTAATAATTTTTGATGATATTTACCATGTCCTGTGTCCATTAATGTAAGGTAATGAAGAGTATTTCCCATGACCTTTACATAGCCCATTTGATTTTTTCTGTTCCATCCTCCCCGTGCCCTGGGGTATATGACTCTTCCCTGTCTTGGCTCATGCGATGTCAAGATTCATTTTTTACATGTCCTGGTTATTCTAATCTGACCTTCCTAATCTAACCACCTGTTAATCTTGTACCACTAGTAAAATCTCTACCCACCTGTCCTATCCTTCAATATGTAAATATACTCTTTCAATTTACCATAGATAATGTCCATATGGGTGATGTCTCACAACCTACCCTTCTCTCTTTCTTCCTGGTTAGCCTATCTTTCAAAATCAGTGGTTCTCAGAAACTGTTACCTTACCTCAATTCAAATCAATGAGGTCATAAACTGTTCTTCCTTCAATGCCTGGCTTGCTTCACTCAGCATAAGGTCTTCAAGATTCATCCATGTTATTCCATGTGTTTTAACCCTGCCAAATATATGGTTTCCAAATATTTTCTCCCATTCTGTATGTTGTCTTTTCACTTTCATAATATTATACTTGGTGCACAAAGGTTTTTAATTTTATTGAAGTCTAATTTATCTATTTTTTCATTGGTTACTTATCCTTTGTTGTAAAGACTAAGAATTCAGTGACTAATTCAAGGTCTTGAGGGTATTTCCCAAAGTTTCCTTCTAAAAGTTTTATCATTTTTAGCTCATTGATCTAATAGAAGTTAATTTTTCATTTATGCTAATTTCATTATTTTCCATTGTAAGAATTATAATACAATATTATGAACCATTGTATGCTAACAATTAAATAACCTAAATGAAATGGACAAACTCCTAGATATATATAAACAACCTATGCTAACTGAAGAAGAAATAGAAGCTCTCCACAGGCTGATAACAAATAGTCTGAATCAGCCATTCAAAATTTCCCAGCAAAGAACAATCCAGAGACAGATGGCTTCAGTGTGTGAATTTTACTTTGAATTAAGAATTAACTCCAATCTTTCTCAAACTTCTCCAAAAAATTGTCAAGCAGGGAATACATTCCATCTCATTTTATAAGTAGAGTATCACTCTAGTACCAAAGAAAGATGAAGATATTTTAAGAAAAGAATATTGCAGTCCAATAGCCCTTATAGATGCAACACTATACAACAAATACTAGCAAATTGAATCTACAGAACATTAACAGGATGTTATAACATGACTAAGTGGGATTTATTCTAGGAATTCAAGGGTTGTTCAATTTAAGAATATAAGTAATGTAATACATCACATAAATAGAACAAAGGGGAAAAAAAAGGGATTATCTCAATTGATGCAGAAAAGCATTTTACAAAAATCCAGCAGCTCCTCTTGATAAAATTTCTCCAAAAATAAGGAATAGTGCATATGCCAAAACCCAACAAGTGTCATCATGTCAGTTGACAAAGACTGAAATCATTTCACTTAAGATCAGAAACAAGACAAGGATAAATGTTGTCACCAATGGTATTCAGTGTGGTACTGGAAGTTCTTAGAGCAATCAGGCATGAAAGGGACATAAAATATACTCAAACTGAAGAGGTTGATTAAAACTATCCTTACTGTAGCACATAGGCTAATGAGGATAGACCATTGATGGTTGAATTACTCCCAAGCCCACACACACCACAAAAGAAATAAAGTTGCCAAAGTCCTCTAGGAAGAGGACCTATTTCATAGGTAAGCTATCTAATTGACTCTCCTGATTATCTGGGTGCCCTGCGTGGTGGCCTTTCTCTTTCCTTTCCACCTCCTTCATTTTTCTGTTCTTGAGCTGTAGTGGATTCTGTGGTTCACTACTCAGAAACCTCTTCATATAGAGGCACTCATTCTCCCAGCTGCCAAGAATGTTAGGAACTACCTCAGCCACAGTCACACCTCTATTGGTTGCAGCTGTATCTAATAATTGGCTGATGCTTGGGTACAAATTCCTCTTGCCTTAAACTGGGACAATTATAAAGGCCATCCTAGCTCCCAGGCTCACCATGTGATCTGCTGAGGCCTCTGTTAAAACTGAATTGAAGTTCAACGTCTCCCTCTGCCAATTCTACTTCCCTCAATTCCTTAAAGATTTTTTTTTCCCTATATGCACACTGTGATACACTAGCAACTAGCAAATCTCACTCTCAGTCAGTTAACAGGGAAGCCAAACTAATATATCTATTCAGCAGACCAAATAAGTTAAAACTATCATACATCATACTTCTGTTTTTGCAGCTTAGCTATACAAGTGTCTATTCTCTCACATCTATAAGGAGACTCCATAAGCTTTAATTAAGGGGACACTGGGTGTTCCTGAATGCAGAGAGGCAGTGAGAATCTTACAGCCAGCGAGTAGGGTTAATGCAATCTTCCAAGGGGCCAGAAGCAGGGACCTGGTACTAAACAACCTCTGTAAGAGATAGGGACAAGAGAACCCAGCTTGGAAAGAAGAATCCTGAGGTATTTAGGCTTTCAGTCCTGTAATTAAGCAGGGCTAGGTTTTACAATATTTCAGACTCATTTTAACTCTGTGATTTCCAGGGTACTACTCTGTAAACTAGTTAAAAAAACAACAACACAGTAACCTTTCTCAGGGTTATGTTCTCTGAATTATATACTAGTTAAAGCAGATTGTGGCTACAACTCCCTTAGCACAGAGCAGAGCACACCTGAGAGAGGACCCTTTCCTCAACACATATGTTTAAAAAGCAGGCTTCAGTGTAGGCAATTACTCATCCCACTCCCATGGAGGAATGATCTTCCATTCACCTTATGGGATCCATGTGTATATATGGCTACTATCAACCACCCACACTGATGCCCAAAATGCAGAACATATAAGAATAAGTCTTCCTGTTGATTCCTGCTTCAGGAAAGAGAATATATTGGAGAAAAGAGGCCATATAGATCCTGGAGACAGGAAATTTGGCAAAAACTGTGACCCTGAACTTGAATTTGTGTAACTGAAAAACTCTGTCTTTTTTGCTTCTAATTTTCATTAATGGTTCCCATGTGTGTGAGTTCACCCAGTCTTGGTCAAGCCACCATCTGGGGTCTGGAGCACAGGGTGTGCTCAAAGCCCCTGTCAGCTAAGACTAACACCAGGTTCAGCTTGATTACTACTGTAGACCCAAGACCAAACTAGAGAAAGCTCAGCCTCTTTGGCCTGAAGCTGGAGTATGTTCCAGAGATTCCAATAGGCTTCTTGGTGCAGGGGGTTCCAGCAGGAGAGTCTATGGTAGTATCACTATGCTGTATATTTGAACATTATTTTCTTAAACATTCTCTTTTGGAGAATAGGGAGAAGATGATAGTGACTTAGAACATGAGTAGCACTAGCACTAGGACTTTTTGGTAACGAAATATCTACTTCATATTTTAACTTTTTATTATGGAATATTTCAAACATATGGAAGAGTAGAGTGATTGTTGTAATATAACCCACATGGACTAATTACAAAGTGATAGGAATTGTCATGGTCAGTTTTGTTTCATCAATATCATAACCTCTTCCCACAAGTCTTAATAATTTTAACACAAAGCTCATAAATCGTATCAACTCATTGGAAAATAGTTTAGAATATGAGTATAAGATAATAATTTTAAAATATATACCTGCAGTACTATTATCATATCTAAAATTTAATAATTTCTTTTTTATAAAATTTACTTTAATTAACTTAAAAAAATAAAATAACAGACAAAAGACAGCTTAACAAATTATGGAAACATTACTTTAAAAATACTGTTTTTAGGATCAAATAAGATAATTCCTTATTATATTATGGAATCACTCAAAAATAGAATATAAGTGGAAGATAATGCAAGTGAACCTAGATGATGGTAAGAGTGAGGGAAAGAGTGACATCATTGCTGATTTCTTGTTTTTCTTCTATGTATGCTACCTTCAAATGATTTGATGGACACTGGTAAAGGAACAGGTTTATGGGGCAGATGGATGAGTTTGGATTGGGGGAGATGGATCACATGATCTATTTTGCACATTTTAAGCCAAACTCAGGGTCCTGGACTTTATTCATGACTGCATATCCTCAGACAATACAGTTTACTGGGCCTTAAAGAAATTTGTTACAGTATAACTTAAAGTTTAATATACCTAGAAATAAATCTAACAGAATATGAATGTCCTGTGTCTACAATTTCATAAAACACTATAAAAATTTTAATTTAATTTAATTAGAGAAAAAAATTAAGGGAGAGAAATTATAGACTGTCTAAATTAATGTAAAATATTAAGAAGACTCAATGTCATAAAAGTATCAAAATACTCGCCTTAAATCTCAGATATTTTATGATTGGTGAAATGGAAATCAGACTTGCACTGAATAGAAAAATGAATTCCAGGTAGATATAGGCTTTGTCATACCAGAAATATCATCCACGTGATTCAGTTCTTGGTGCATTGAACTAAGTCATATCAGTCTTATCTCCCGAAACTCTGGGGAAGTAAGGGGACCAGAGATTGTATTTAAACATGTGGGCATTCATTCAATCAATCATGCTGAAGTAAAGAAACCATATATCCAAACTGTGTTTACCTTAAGCCTGAGCCACAATATGTGGATTCTTCTAACAATGTGATTTATTGTGGAGGATTTGGAGGGAATTGTATTACACTTTACTCCATATTTCAACAATAATATGTTCCTTGTAATCTTTTCAACACTGTCCTTCTACCTCCACCTCAAGTAAGCTATAGTTGACAGGTACAGTATTTTATTTCAGAGTTCTTTTCTTATATAAATACAAATATTATTTATTCTTTTGAAAAGGTACATTTTAACATGGGATTCTGGATAGATGTGTAAGTAATTTTGAGCAGTGTTTTTCTTTAAAGAGAGAACATAGACCAAACATAATTTTTTCTTGTTGAACTAGGTACATGTTTGAACCATGTGTAAATAATTTTACTTGCACACATTTCCAGCAAATGAATCCAGAATGTTGTCCAGTTTCTTTAAAATAGATATTTTATTGAGGATTAGAAGCAAATGATTATACTCTAACCACAATAATGATGATCCATATAAAGGTAGGCTCAAAATAATTTAGTTTACTATGTCTCTGAATATTCCCACCTCACTCCTTGTGGCAGTTTGAGATTATTTTATGAATCCCCAAAAGACAAAGATTATGTTTGTAAAGTAATCTAGTCCTCTGTGTGACACCCTTTGATTGCATTAAATTAAGCTGAAGGGACTTTGATTAGATTACTTGTTAAGATTGCTGTAGGACATTTTATTGGACTATGTCAGTGAGGCATAATTCAGGTTGAGTCCCTACACCCTTGATCAGTCTAATATAAATGGACTCACACAAAGGGACAGAGAGAGAAAAAAAGGGAACTGCCATGTAATAGAAAAGACTCCAGTTTTGCCTTCGGCTAAGCTGCAAGAACAGAAGCCCTAAGAGACAAGCCCTATGCCAGGAGATGACTATAGATCACTTAAGTGCGAAGTCCCAAGAATCTGGGTCCAAAAAGCAGCTCAAGGGGAGACAGTGAGCCTGGAGGGGAAGGCTGAAACTGAGAACTGCGGTCAGCTTTCTTCACCACAGGGCAACACACTGGGATCAGCAGTAGCTTACTTTGGGGAGAAAGCTTCTCGCTGATGTCTTGATTTGGATGGTCTTGAAACTCTAAGCTTTTGCCCCAAATAAATCCCCATTATAAAAGCCAATAGATTTCTGGTACTTTGAATTGGCAGCCCTTTGGCAAACTAAAGTGTTCCTAATGCTCAATGGCAGATTCTTGTAGGCACTGTTTACTATTTAAAATTCTGATATAATGTGTTACCCACTGGAATACTCACTACATATGTATTGATTGAGTGAAGAAAGAATGTGCTGTCCAGGATACATTTCAAGAAATTGATTTATAACATATGGATCTTATATAAGAGCCAGGGGCTCTGTGATAGCAATGATTCTGCACTTGCAAAATATTTTGTTTTGAACCAAATGCTCAGCTCCCCAATCTGACTTCCCTGCAATGATAGCTTGACTCTGCACTTTCTCCTTCCAGCACACACCTCCCTCTTCATTGAGAATCAGAGCAGAGGGAGAAGCATTATTATTATGTGCTCAGCTATCTAAGAGGCCCGAAGCTGGTGTAAGTGAGAAAATGCCAAGAATGTAACACTAGAGTCTACAAACATTTAAGTGTGGGAAGAAGGAAAGCAAACACAAAGCATATCGGGGAAGAAATGAAACTTGTAGATGAAGTTGGTTAGCTGAGCATTCAGTTGAAAAGTGTTTCATGTACTTGGAGACTGCATCTTGAACACTTTGAATGTGATGGTGGGAATGGATGATAGCTTGTTTCTGGTGGACATGTGACAGAGAGACAGAAAACATAGCTCTTCAAAGGATGTAATCCAGCATATGTAATCAGAATTAGTCAACTGATTCTTTGGGTCAGTTTTCATCTCTGCGGTTTGAAAATCTTCTCCTTCCCCTTGCCTGGGAAATGAAGTGCCTGAGGTGAATTAAAGCCCTGCAAAGGATTTTTAACTGGTAGAGTGCCAAAAAATTTATCTATGACATGAGGATGTAAGAACATGGAAAGGGAAATTTTCACCTGATAGCTGGAAAATATATTTATTAAATTTTTTTCATTTAAATATCTCTGAAAATTCTAAATCTAATTGGGTTTTCTACTAATCTAATTTATGAAGTTTACTCTTTGCACTTTGTTTGCTGGATGATGTGAATCAGATCTTCTCAGTTTTTCTTACAGGAATGAAATAATGTATCAAAATAAAATCAGGCAAAATGGTGTCATGAGCATCTTATAATCCAATAAATTTGTATCTTTTCTCAGACACAGAATGCTTTATATTCTTGAGTGGTCAACTGAGAAAGGAGCCATGAAGACCTTGCACCTGCACAGCAATGTCTAAACTGTGGTTAATTAGTTGCTGAAAGTGGGAAATCAAAAGCAATTTGGATGTGCATGAGACAATGCAGGACTGAAAAATTTCACATACACTCTTCAAAAGACCCCTGGCATCACTTGCTTTTCTTCTCCTCTACCCCTCTCCTTTGCCTATAAAAACCCTAGCTCCCATTCTCATTTTGAACTGTTTTGGGAAGATTCCCCCAATTCCTTGCTTATGCACTCATAATAAATCACCTTCTCACTGAGCGACATGGTTCACCTTTCTGTCATTGGATTGGTAGGGCTCTTCTATTGGATATGAGCCATGCTTGTGGTAACATACCCAATGTCAATTCAATATGAGCAGAAGCAGCTTTGTATGTTTAAGTCATAGAAGCAGTTTTCAAAAATTGTTAGTGCTAGATTCAGGCATAGTTCGACAATATCTACCTAATCTCCAGGTATTACAAGAAAAAAAATTAAGCAATGAGAAAACCAAGAATAGATAGCTTATCATTCATAATTTCTTACTGAACAGATTGTAAAAGGTTCAGAATCACATCCAATACAGAAGTAAGTCTTGAGTAGTTCAGAAAATTTATCACTGAAAATATGCATACGAGACCTGTATTTCAAACTGTAAAATGAAATCTCATCTAACTCAGTCAAAAAAAATGCTAATTCTTCTGAGCTTTTCCCTTAACAGAAGAAGGACTGGAGCACTGCCTTCTGCAACATAGTCTCCATTCCACAGCTGGATTGTCTAGCATCTGTTCTGTGCTGATGAGGGTTGCTTCCCCTTCATGAAAAGGGAGTCTTTACAAACCCCCACAGTCCATTTAGGCTTGTCATCCACTTGGACCTCCCAATAATGTCTGCCAGAATCAAAGCCTTCAGAACCCAGGAAAGCTGGAGCAATCGCAATCCCTTTGGGTTAGGATGAAGCCTTTGTGTTTTCATCAGAACTGTCACAGACTTTTTATCCTGGTAGGGAAGCATATTCTGGTGTGTGGTTCTGAGGTCTAAATTAACATAATTTGTAAATTGCTGTATAATTTTGCAGAGCCTAATACTGCAAAGGAATACTGCATCCTTCTTTCCTGAACTGGAAAGAATAGAGATCTGGGCTTTTCAGGCTTTCACACCTGTCGTGATTACTCTTGATACCTATCAGTAATTTCATCTCTGACTCTACACTCTTCTCTGCTACCTCTATTAGGAAAAGGTCAAGTGTGGATAAGTACTCTGAGAATGCTGGTATGTTTGTATTGAGTTTCTATAGAATATCCTCCTCTTCATCAGCTAACCTACACAAAACTGCATCATGATCATATTCTAAAAACTTTACTCAGGTACTCAAATTCAGAGACTACTTTCAGCATCCTGGATTCCACATTCTTTCTCAGTTCTAATGATTTTCTGTCTTGAGTGGCCATGACTTTTTGCAGGTCTGACCCTTGCTTCTTCAGTGGCCTGATGTAACTGCTGAATCTCTTCCTGTGGTGAGAGGCAGCCTCATCAATGGGCCTCACATGATGACCCTGGTGGTGGCGGCTGAGCACACAAGGGACACAGCACCATTTTGTCCTCCTCACAGAAAAGGGACAGGACCTGACTGTGCCTCTCACACAGGTGAGTCTCTTCCTGCCTCTTCCTCTTGTTCCTGATGATGTGGAGGAGCTTGGCAATTTCACTCATCATTCCCAGCTAGGTGTGGCCCTGAATTGCCAGTGTTACCATTGGTGGCAAAAGACAAGGCAAGGGAACCTGTTCTGCAGATCCTCCCAGGACTGCTGTATGTAGGAGTGGCAGAAATGGAGCCCCAAATTCAGTGGTGAAAGGGTCTCTCAGGTAATCCAAGCAGATGGGACAGTTATCTTCTGCCTAGAGTTCTTTCAGGGCAGCTGCAACTGCCGTTGGCCTGAGAATGAAGGTCTGGACTGAGGAGAGATTTCTTTAAGAGGTTGGGCTCTGGAAGCTTTCTCCTGTAAGAAGTAATTGAGGTCATTTCTCAATCCTGCCAGTCAGAAAACAGTGATGACTTCAAGTTATATCTTTGCTCATAGGGAAGAGAAAATGTTCTTTAATTTAAGAAGGCTAGCATTTGTTTTTGTTGCCCTTCTCACTGCCTAATTAGAGAAAACCACTGATTCTTCTCTCCACCCCACCAGTCTACCTAAACCCAAGTCCACCACTCTGGAGTTGCACAGGAATGTGGAAAGAGTATGGCCTTTGGTGCCTTCTACCTGACTTCTATAAAGGGACTCTATAAGTTATCTATAAGTGGACTTCAGGTGTTCAGGAAAACAGAGAGGCAAGGAGAATGTTAAATCCAGAAAGAAAGGTTAGCACTACCTTCCACAGGGCCAGAATCAGGAACCTGGTACTAACTAGTCTCTAAGTGGTAGTGACAAAAGAGGCCATTTTGGAAAAAAGAATGGGGAGCTGTTTAGGATTGCAGATAGGGAAGGGCATGTGCATGCTCAATGACCATGGATGGAGAAGAATAGGTGAAGAGATCCTGAGGATAGCAGGGGGCTTCTCCCTTCCTTACCAGGGCCTCCTGAGAATCAACTTGTCATTTAATTCCCAGTCACAAACTTTCAGATTCTTACTATTATTATTGCTATGAAGAACTGGAAGGTCAAAGTAAGACCAAACTGTACTCATTCCAAGGTAGTTTACAGAGCATCCCCTCCACTCCTTCCTTATACCAGAAGGTAAGGGATTAGGGAAGTCTGAAGTGGAGCTGCTTCCCCTGGACTGGTGTGGACCAGTGAGGGGGTGGTAAGCCTTGAAATGCAAAAGTACCAATCATTTCATTCAATCAGTCTGCATCACAGTGGGTGAGTGGGTTGGTCTGTCCCAACCAGTAGGAATATGCCCCAGCCCACAAAAACAGGCTCACCAAGGACACTCCTGAGGGAGTGACATTTAAGGTAAAAATTTTTTTAACATTTTTATTTTGAAATACTATCAAACCTGTAGGACAGTTTCAAAAACAATACAAATACCAATACAGAGACCTTCAATATACTCATATCCCTTGCCTCAGATACACATATTCACCAATTTTAATATTTGCCACATATGCAGAATCATTCTATTTATATATCTATCTATCATCTATCTATCTATCTATCATCTAACTATGCTTTTTATCTATTTTATTGATACATATAAATAAAACATAAGTACATCTAAAGTTTACAATCAATGGTATTTGGTGTAATCACATATATTTCTTTTCATCACTTCAATCATTTTTAAAGCATTTTCATTATTCTAATAAAAATGAACAAAAAACAAATAAACAAAACTCATCATTTCTTAATCTCTCTATGCTTCCTCTGCTGTACATAGCTGCTATTCTATTTCCTTTTCTCTAATATATTTTTATTTATATTTTGTAAAAACAGTCTTATATATGCAATATCTCCCATATTCTTGTTTTACATGAGGTTTTACTATCTTATACAGTTCCATGATACACTTTTAGACTTTCCCTTTCAACAACTGACTTATCAACAATAGCATTGCTAGGTACAAACACCATGAAATGCTTTAACCATTTCTATTCATTTCCAAAGATTTACAAAAACACTTTTATCAATTCTGCACAGATTAATACTCAGCTTTCTACTCTCTACCCTCCGTCTATCTTCTGGTGACCTTTATTCAGATTCTTAACTCCATGAGTTTACACAATATATTTAGTTCATAAAATCGCAATCATACAGTATTTGTCCTTTTGTGTCTGCCTTGCTTCACTCAACATAATGCCCTCCAGGTTCATCCATGTTGTCATATGCTTCACAACTTATTTCTTTTTAGTGCTGCATAATATTCCATCATGAGTATGCACCACAATTTCTTTATCCATTCATCAGTTGGTGGACACCTGGGTTGTTTCCAGCTTTTCAAATTCATGAATAATGTTGCTGTTAACATGACGGTTATTGTCTCCTCTGCTCTCAGTTCTTCTGGGTATATACCTAACAATGGTTTTGCTGGGTCCCATGGCAAGTCTATATTCAACTTCCTTAGGAAAGGCCAAACAGTCCTCCACAGTGGCTGTACCATTCTACATTCCCACCATCAGTGGATAATCATTCCTAACTCTCCACATCATCTCCAATATTTGCAGATTTCTGACTTTTTAATAGAGGCCAGTCTAATAGGTGTGAAATGATATCTCATTGTAAAATTGATTTATATTTCCCTATTTGCTAAAGGATTTGAACATTTTTTAATGTGTTTCTTCACCATTTGTATTTCTTCTTTGGACAATTGTCTTTTCAAGTCTTTTGTCCCTTTTTTAATCACATAGTTTGTCTTTCTATTGTTGAGATGTATGACCTCTTTGCATATAATGGATATTATACCCTTATCGGATATGTGATTGCCAAATATTTTCTCCCATTGACTCAGCTGCCTTTCCCGCCTTTTGACAAAATTGTTTGAGGTGCAAAAGTGTTTAATTTTCTGGAAGTTGCATTTATCTATTTTTTTTTTGTTTGTTTCTTGTGTTTTGGGTGTGAGGTTTAAGAAACTACCTTCTAACAAAAGATCTTGAAGAAGTTCTCTACATTTTCTTCTCATAGTTATATGATTGTTGTTTCTATAGTTAGGTCCTTGATCCATTTTGAGTTAAGATTTGGGTTATGTGTGAGTTAGGGAATCTTAGTTCTTTCTTTTGGATATGTATATAGAGTTCTCCCAGCACCATTTGCTAAATAGACTGTTCTGGCCCAGATGGAAGGGTTTGACCTCCTTGTCAAAAATCACTTGAATTTAGATATGATGTTCTATTTCTGAGTTTTCAACTCAGTTCCATTGGTCAATGTGTCTTTCTTTACACCAGTATAATGCTGTTTTTACCAGCATAGCTAAGTAATATGCTTTAAAATCCAGAAGTGAGAGTACTCCAAATTTGTTCTACCTTTTTAAAGAGCTTTTTGGCTCTTCAGGGCCCCTTACCCTTCCAAATAAATTTGATAATTGGTTTTTCCACTTATAACAAAAAGCTTTTTGGGAGTTCTATTGGGATTGCATTGAATTTGTAAATCAGTTTGGGTAAAATTGACATCTTAATATTTAGTCTTACAATCCATGAACACAGAATATTCTTCCACTTATTTAAGGCTTGTTCAGTTTTGGGTTTTTTTTTTAATATAGCAATGTTTTTTAGTTTTCTGAATACAGGTACTTTATGTCCTTGGTTAAGTTTTGTCCTAAATATTTGATTGTTTTAGTCACTATTATAAATGGAATTTTTTTTCTAATTTCCTCTTCAGTTTGCACATCAGTAGTGCACAGAAATGCTATTATTTTTGCATAGTAATCTTGTATCCTGCCACTTTACTGAACTTGTTTATTTGTTCTAGTAACTTTGCTGTGGATTTTTCAGGAGATACTAGATATAGGATCATATCATCAGCAAATACTGATGATATGGGTTCATTTGATTTCTTTGTCTAGCCTAATTGCTCTAGCTAGAATCTCTAGCACAATATTGAATAACAATGGTGTCAGCAGGTATCTTATCTCAGCAATAGAGTTCTCAGTCTTTCACCATTGAGTACAATGCTAGATGCAGATTTTTCATATATGCACTTTACCATATTGAAAAAGTGTCCTTCTATTCTTATCTTTTGGAGTGTTTTTATAAAGAAATGGTGCTGCACTTTGGCAAATACATTTGTATTTCTTCTTTGGACAATTGAGAGGGTCATGTGATTTTTCTTCTTCAATTTATCAATGTGGTTAATTACACCAATTTATTTTCTTTCATTGAACCACCCTTGCATACTGAGATAGAACTCACTTGATTGTGGTGTATAATTCTTTTAACGGGCTTTTGAATTCTGTTTGCAAATATTTTGTTGAGGATTTTTGCATCTAAATTCATTAGCGATATTGGTCTGTAATTGTCTTTTTTTGTAGTATCTTTATGTGGTTTTGGTATTAGGTTGATGTTGGCTTCATAGAATGATTTTGGTAGCATTCTTCCTTGTTCAGTTTTTTGGAAGAGCTTGAGTAAGATTGGTATTAGATCAACATTGAATGATCACTAAAATTCACCTCTAAAGCCATAGGGACCCCCACTTTTCATCTTTGGGAGGTTTCTGTTGAATGTTCCAATGATTGGTTTGTTGAGGTCTTCTTTTTCTTCTAGGGTCAGTGTAGATGGTTTGTTGGTTTCTAGAAATTTGTTCATTTCCTCTACATTGTCTAGTCTTTGGCATACAGTTGGTCATAGTATTCTCTTATGATCTCTCTTATTTCTATGGGGTCAGTGGTAATGCCCCTCCCCTAATTTCTGATTTTTATTTCTTTTGTCTTCTCTGTTTTTTCTCTGTCACTCTACCTAAAGATTTGTCAATTTGGTTGATATTCACAATGAACCAGATTTTGGTTTTGTTGATTCTCTAGTTATTTTATTTATTTGTTTTTTTTGTGTGTTTTTTTGTTTGTTTGTTTGTTTGTTTGTTTTTGGTTCTTTGCTTCATTTATTTTTGCTCTGATCTTTACTATTTCTTATTTCAACTTGGTTTGGGATTAGTTTACTGCTCTTTTTCTAGTTCCTCCAGGTGTGCTTAGATCTTCAATTTTAGATGTTTCTTCTTTTTTAATGTAAGTATTGGGGGCTACAAATTTCCCTCTCAGCACTGCCTTTGCAGTGTCTCATAGGTTTTGATATCTTGTGTTCTCTTTTTCATTCATAAAAAGATATTTGCTGAATTCTATTATAATTTATTCATTGACTCACTTATTATTTCATTGTGTTGTTTAATCTCCTTCAGTTTATGAATTTTCCCTTTTTCTGCCCATTACTGATTTTGTTTCATTCTAGTAAGATCAAAGAAAATGTTAATTATAATTTCCATTTTTTGTATTGAGACTTGTCTTGTGACCCATCATATGGTCTCTCTTGGAGAAGGATCCATGAGTACTTGGAAAGAAAGTATATCCTGCTGTCCTGAGGTGCAATGCTTTATAAATATCT